>JABASI010000321.1:8236-42831 GCA_019776505.1 Tomocerus nigrus
TCTAGTCCTCTGTTTGGGGTCGAATGTAAATGCAATGCAAGTAGTTTGTACATAGGAATTCGGGTGCCGTACCCACTTATAGCTGGCTTATGGATGGAACAAAAGGCACATCTTCAATCTGTTGGTGAGTAATTACATTTTGTAAACATGTAAAATCCGCCTGTGCTGCTGTAATCTGTAACTATTATTGGTTTATGGGACTACATTTGTTTTGTGTTACTTATCATGTTATATGGTAGTATCGTAGAGAAGAGTAATACATGATTTGATAAATGAATTATAAATGACCAGATTGAGCAATCATCTAATCACATATATAGGTACCCCTTTTCGAACCCATCATGCCATAATTTCAACTGCTGCAGATTTTAAGTAATACATGGTTTGATAAATGAATTATAAATGACCAGATTGAGCAATCATCTAATCACATATATAGGTACCCCTTTTCGAACCCATCATGCCATAATTTCAACTGCTGCAGATTTTCCGTCCGGCATATTACTGTGCCACAAAGCACTCAACTGACAAATCTAATTATATATAGCTGCGTGTGCATATTATACTGTTTAACTGTTTCATTATCCCGTTCCCCATATTACTGCTGCTGTACCATGGCTTCTGTTTCATGTTTTATTGAATGCAGACATATAGTTTGATATATTTTATTGCTATAGTATTCTGTATTTTTATCTTATGTACTTACTTAGAGACGACCCTTTCGTGGGCCTTATAGCCACTGTTCACTATCCATATCAAGACATTTACAATAGTTAATTAACATATAACTTGTAGTGGATTTGTAACTGCACATTTTGTACTTTGTCTTTGAGTTTATTGCTTTTTAATAATAGGTGTATAGCATAGCATCTATCATTAGTCGGCCTTTACAATTCCTCTTAAAACGTCAATGATAATTTGTAAATCTACCAACTGATTGGTACTAAGTTTCAAGAAAAGGTTGTTGAAAGCAATTTGATTTGACTAATTTGAGTCTGACCACTGACGTGTACGTATGTTATAAAATGGAAGTTTTTGAGAATATAAAATTTAAAAAATGTAAATATCCTTTTCCTTTATTTACTTTACTCTATTATATAATTAGACGGTATTAAGACATTAATAGATGGTAGTACAGATATAACCCAGGTACAGTTAAAATATAAAAAATGCCATATTTCAAAATTCTATGTTATTTTTAAGTAATGAGCCACTATTATAGGGTTTGTACTTAATCATAGAGTAAAAATCATACCTAAGCACACAAAACATCTCTTTCTTTGTCCCTAAATGAATGAAACCCAATTTGACATAAAAATGTACCAACCCAAAAAATACTAAGACTTAGCAAAATGCAGCAGCGTAAAAATGATATAGACAGTTAAAATAAAAATGGTGAGAAATTAGTCACAAATCATTTGATGCCACGAAGTAAAATTGAAGTTAGTAAACAACAAGTCATTTTTGGTAAGTAGAATAGAAGCCGTGGAATAAGGCTTGAGAGAAGGTGAAATGCCTAAGTTGAGGTGCTGTTAAATAGATTGAAATAATGATTTCACGATCATGAATCCCATAGACTTGGACCTCGAGGACCGGACATGCAATTACTAAACTTATTGTTTGCTCAGTTACTCACAAGTTATAGCATTGTGATTCTGTAAGTTTAATTCCAACAGAAATTGTGGGGTTGGGTGGAGGAGTTCACGAGGCAGGAGGGCAGCACGGCAAGGAAGAGTGAAAACGGGCAGATAGATGAGGAGACTCGGAACTCAATCAAAGTGAAAGATGACTGTTGTCGGATGGAGAATAGGTTTCTCCGAGAAGTGAAAGCAGAGCATTTGCTTCAAGTGAGAATCCCATTATCTTCTACTCTATTAGCTTCCCACCTATCAAAAACAACTCTCATTTATTTTCGCCCACTTGACTTGGATTCTTTGTTCTATTCTCCACTTAATGAGCCCCATAGAAACAAAAAGTTATTGTGGCAGTCCACTGAAGTTAACATCCAACAATTAAATCCTTTATTGTATTTATTAATGACTCCAAGCATTAAAACACTGCACACAATAAATGTAAATTTGCAGATATTTATTGGAATAGTTTTTATTAAAGTGGTACCTAGAATGGAAATAACTACGACTTCTTCATGAATCAAGTGACCTCACTCAGTTTATAACTTGACGGCTTATTTACAAATATTTTAATATTTCCAACATCAGCATAATATGCATTATTATTACTTTCAAAAGAATACGTCATAATTTATTCCCATCTCTTCTAATTTATTGCTAGTAGGTACAATAGGAAAACTTTCACTTTATTAAGAGAAATATTTATTACCTACACTCATTTCATAGATTCATTTGCTTTATAATCGCATTTCGCAGTTTACAAGGCCATAGAACTTTGAAATTTCACTTAATAACACTCTTTTTATTTAATTTGCAACCAAAATAAATGCAAGCAGCTACTAATACAGTAAATCATAGGATGCAGAGCAATTTAATATGGAGTAGGTTATGTGCAATTTTGCATGTCTAATACACTATTATGCTAAAGTATGAAAGTAGGCACGGGCACGAGCAGGCACTACTCCTACTCGTACTACATACGAACATGAATAAGGTCTATTTCATGTTTCTTCCGCTTTCAAAATAATTATATTTGCGGAATAGTGCTTTAGCTACCGCAATTAAGCACCAATCAAATAAACTTGTTGTTAGTATGCTCTATAGTCATATTAGTAGCCAGTCATTTGTGTGGTGTACATTGCACCCTAGCATACAATCTCCATGCAATAAACATAGGGAAATTTCGTTATTTACCAAGAAGACCATAAAGATAATAGCATTTTGCACGATATTCATTGAGGGAGGCAAATAAGTAAGTATGCACTAAAAGAGCTAAGAAACTTTGCATTGTTTCTGCTAAACTCATGTCTTGAGGTTAATATTGTGTGAATTGGCTGATTGTTTTCGGTTGTCTGGATGTACACAACACACACACAGCCTATACAAACACACTGAATGAGACAGAATGTGAGCATGTCACAGTTAGAACATGCTGGGACTAAAACCTTGGCTGAATTTCGGTAACGTGCGCATTTTCCTGCCCTTTGCTCTGTCGTCACAGTCGTCACTCGTCAGTCAATCTATTCAATTTGTAAGAATAGTATCTGTAGGTAGGTAGGTATAGCTAGCTATTTACGTACTATTGTCGCTTGAGATGAGCAGTCAAGCTAAAATGTCTATTTGGAGCCTTGTGCTAGAAATGCTTATGAATATCTAATGTGCAGACATAATATTATTATATTTAATATTCATCTGCCAAAGATAGAGATAGAATATGATGATGAAAATTTTGTGCTGCTCGTGTCTAAATGTTTGACAAGAAAATATCGAAAATGCCTGAATAAAAAGGGAAACAAATGGGCGAGATGAGAATTGGAGCTGGAGTCTTGAGTCTGACTAGTCTGAGGAGGTATCCACTCGCGCTCTAATATGTTGACTTTCCGTCGGACAAATGAAATGAAATTTTTCGCCGTCCTATGAAAAATAGACTCTGTTTTCTGTTTTTGTTTGTTATTAAATTATGTCTCAAATGTACATTTGTCTTTTACTCGTACCGCTTTTATGGTATCTAATTGACTTCACACGTTCCCCTTTATTGTTATGGTTATTCTCTCTTCGTTTTCTTTTTCTATGAAGCTGAGGGATTCTCCCACATGAATATTTTCTCTCTGCTTTTTCTCATGCTTCATTTCAACGAGCTTTGCCTGGTCTGGTTTCATCGGCTATGAAGATATGACACGGCCTGCCTTGTCCGACTGGTTTCCCTATTTTATCTCTCGCCTGCCTGCCTTTATATCTAATTCTCGAAAATGTTGTAATATTGCGTATTACTTAGGTACTGTTGATGCAAGGCAATTGCTATGTGATCATGTTATGATAAGACTAATAGACTGTATCATGCATACAATTACCTTCATGTATAAAACTAGAGTAGAAAATACTCTTTCAAATGGATTCTATAGTAACTGGTGGCTCAAAAAAGATTTACTCCGTCTGTGCAGTCTAATACACTTCTATTTCTGCACATTATTAGAAATAATGTCCTTCTCGCTCAGAACCTAAATATAACTGGGAATGAAGTGCGTTCTCTCACTCTATGCATAGATAAAAGTTTAATAAAATACTATGCAATTATTTGTAACAGTGTTCTACTATTTAGTGTGCACTTAAGTGGATATACATAATACACATTAGTGCATAACGTCCAAAGTTACCTACAATCCTACAGCGTCTGTTGAACTAACACAAACTCCAGAACAACACTTTGGATAGTAGATACATATTATCAAGTGTAAGTGGGCATAGTCTTTTAAAATCCTTTGCTCAACATCTACTGTGAATATTATACATAAAGATCCTTATGTTTCCCATGTTTCTGTCGCCTTCTAAATGTAATGCAACATTTACAGCCTTTTAGTTTTATTTGATCCCATAAGCTCCTCTAATTCTCTCTCCTCTTTCCCTCATTCTCATCATCATTGCATTAAACAATCTTATAATGTCCTTCTATTAGCTATATAGCAGCTTGGTACATTTATATACTACGCAAACGTAATATTATTTCTATTAACCCTTTAGTGATCTTGGTAGGTGCCTTACCAACTGGATGCAAGTTGCAGCGACTATTTGGACTACTACCCGCTTACTGTCTGTGTTCTATTCTATACTAGCTCATATCTACCTATAGTATTCCCCTATAAGAACATCCTGCCCATACACAGATTATATTTTAAGCAATACTTTTATGCTACGATATAAAGAAAGAAACAGAAAAGGAACTGACACATGTTCGTGAACAGTGAACATAGCTCATTACGTGAGTTTATATTATAGTTCTTGCCCTATTAGAGCTAGGTACCTACTTGGAAACTTGGAATTAGGATCATAATGGCAAATATACACTTTAAAATAAGTTGTCTGCATTCACTTTTACAGAAACATCCTATTAAATTCCACTTTATGACAAAACAAAAGAGGGAAGAGTCTTTTCCTTACAAATGCGCCTACCTAAACTACCGAAGCCGTTTAAGTATCACAATCACATAATGTTCGACTAGATTACGCTTATTATCTCCTGTAGATATGATATACATGCACAGAGAAGCCACTCTTCCCTTCTTTAGCACATTCATTTTATTTCACGTTTTGAGTTTCTTTCATTTTCATTGTTCTCTTTATTACCTTTCATTACACACTCATTGTCTTTTATGCAATAAGATGGAAAATTGACTTTATTTTAAATCTTCAAACCAAGAGATGCTTTCCTTTTTTCTTCGCTTTAGTAAAAGGGCGGAACTAGAACTAGACCCCAATTTCATCAGCTCCTCCAAATTTATTAATCGAATTTCTAATTTTCAGAAAAGAAAATTATATTAGTAGGTACCGTGATTCCGTTAATATAAATTTGATTTTATAATTTGACGATTGCATTACAGCAACTATACGGTAAAATGAAATAGAGTAAAATTATTATTCAAATTTATTGGACAAGCATTTTTATTTTAATAATGCAGCGAGATGTTATCGTAAATATAAAAAACAGGCAGAGATATTTACCATGCGTGAACTAAATTTAAAACACGGCATCTCCAATTATCAATGTGTTAAAAGTGACGGAAACCCAAAAATAACGTTATATCTGTACTCGTACAATTGTCGGTGTCAGAACTACGAATAATGTTTTGATGTTTATTTACTGAAACTGAAAACGATCTTGATAAAAATAGGATGTTGTATGTATACGGGGAGAATGATGATGATCATCAGATCAAAATCATTCCAATTATCCTACCATCATCATCAGAGAGAGAGAAGAGGAAAGACACCTACCGCCTACTTTCGCCTCTTTGTCTTGAGCCGACTAACGTTTAGAACGGACAGCTACAAACGCTTTTTTATTACCTTTGTCCGCTTTTATTACTGAAAAGTATCTAGCAGCTCCGAATTGTGTTTGTATTAATGCTATTAATTCAAAAGAAATATTAAGGAGTTTGAAAGAGAATTTTCATAAAGTTTGACGTTTATTATTATGGCTTCGCTATAGGTTAATATACATTACATTTATCATAACTACATGGTAGAGATTATACAGGTAATACATAGTAATTGCATGTAAGTTTTATTTTTATAACGAAGAAAACATCCGTACAAATTTCATTGCCCTTTAGTTTAATTTGGTGTAATTTACATGATATCATGCATACAGTGCATTTGTATATAGTACATAACGTAATTTAATTGCGTGTACTTTGAGCCGCAAGTAATCACATCACATTCCTCCTCGGCCCGAGAACAATACTTTATTTTATTGTAGTAATACCTAGTAACACTAGAATTTGGTGAGAGTTTTTAGGTATAGGTATGTATTTATTATTAGCATAGCATAATGCATATGACATGACAATGATAGTTTATACAGAATTTCATTATTTGCCTATGATTACAAGTTATAATTATTACAGACGATATTTATTTTGTGTAGGCTAGGTACTGTTAAAGTATTTATCCTTAGGTACCTACTATACATAATTATGTGTCTATTTTATTTACATTAATGTGTACAGTAATAATTATGTAAAGCTTCTACTTATTTATATTATTATGTAGTTCGATAGATGAAAGTACCATTTAGTATGCACTAGGAATACCGATTTACTACAACAGTACAGAATGGAAATCTTGGGTGGGTCTCTCTATTTGTACTTATCATGCACAAATTCTAATAGAAATATTTAAAATCAACTTATCTCCTATACATTATTGTGTTGTCAGTAAGGAACATAATTCGCGTGTTTGATATTATTGTATATTTACAAAATTATTTCTACATTCGATTATATTATTTCAACGAATAACTATTTTGACACGCAACATAAAAAGAAGCTTGTCGACAACAAAAATGTTGCTATATTCTACGTAGCTATACATTGAGTCTATTACTTAGAATAATGGTTCAACAACAATCTGTCATATTTACAATGGCTACGTAATTTTACTGCATTTCCGTTTTCTAACTAATTGTAAGTATAATTACTGAATGCTCCCTATTCCTAACTATATACTAGTAGATAACGTTATAAATTAAACTGCGTAAATACATGATAATACTGTAGGCAATATATTGCACGAATTAAAACGTGCAACCTATGTGTTACTTTGATTTATTCTGTTCTTGTTATTAAATATTGTCTGGCCATTATTGTAAATGAACGGAGGAGGGTTATTATTTATAGTACAAATTATACTACTCCAGTACACAATGGATGAGCGAAAGTTTTGCATAATGTCTACTACCTGCCCTATATATATATAAGTATTTGACTTACTACATACTACATAATGCTATTATATGGAAAATGAAGAAAGAAGTAATGTACAATTAAATTTGAATTGCTTAAGCCTAATATTGCTTTAAATGTGCTCACTGTCATATTTACTGAGCCCATTAGGATGTCTCAAATTTTCTGTTTGCCATTTTGTAGAGAGTTGTTTAAAAAATAACTTCGGAAGGTTATTTAAAAAGTGTCTTTAGTAGCTTGATTAAAACAGTACAATCAATCAACCATGCAAAAGCCTACCAATTACTAATTTATGCTAATTTTTTGTATTGACTAAAGATATAAATAGCCAACATTTTGTACATTGTGTATATATAGTTATATCAAAAATGTGTCCCATACGTTTTTAGTTATAAGTATGTGTCAATTTTCGTTAAAAGAAGTCCTTATACACAAGAGCAGTCATATATAATTTGTATAGGCTCCAGATAGTACGGCATGCAATTAATTATGTAGATACCTACAAACTATTGGTTTATTTAGCCATGCTCTTATGCTATATAATTCTTACGTATTTCTATTGGGTAAAATGTGAGCCAAAATTCTATTCACTAACATTTCGTTGAAAAAGGAATGCTGTTTAAGTAATTACCAATGACGCACACTAATTTTAAGATTATTCATCAGTAAATGAATTTAATATGTTTTACTGGCTTACTATATGTATAAATACTATAACTGTCTTTCTCATCACAGAAATACATGCTACACTAAAACAAATATAATGATGCAGCTCCTACAATGTTAAATTCAAAAGTGAAGAAGATTTAATATAAAGCATCTATTTATACAACAAAGAAAGGAGATTTAGGAATAAAAAGTTCCCATTTTATAAATAGACTGAGTATTGTGCAGGTCAAAAGGTAGACATCTGGGGAAACCTAACTATGGGAGATGTATGTAGGAATGTTGTTTGTATTGATAGTCAAATTCAAAACCTTAACTAATTAATTTCCCAGATGCCTATAATCTTTTCACCTGAACAGTAGATACTCAGATGAATGGTTTTTCATGCAATTCGTTTATCGTAGATTATAATTAGATTACTTAGATCTTAGTGTTTACGTTCATTGAAGATATTTCTCCGTAATTTTTACGACCCAAAAGGTTTTGTTCCATGGCTACAAAATGAATCAGGAGAAACTTTTAAAATCAAAACAGCAGCAAGTTTAAAGTTAATTGACAGGATAATAATATGACAATGAAATTACTAATTTCAATTAAACTCTTGTTGATTTCCATTGAATCACAAATTACTTCATTATATGTATTTAACACAGTTTCGTTCCAAATTTTCCATAAGTTAAGAGTACGAGTCTGTTTAAAGAAGTCACAAGTGAAAGTAGAGCAATAAGTAAAAGTAATTATCTGCATGCACGTATGATCACTGTATATTGTACTGGAGACAGCAGCTGTACACAGCATTAAGATGAGTTTATAATGTGAAAGGAAAGGATTTTAGTTAATCTGTAAATGTTAGAAAGAAATCTGCAAATTGTAATTAAAGTGTGTGGATGTGAGGGAGAGGAGAAGTCGTGGTAAGTGGTAGCTATTTAGTTTTGATGCAAGTCATGCAAGTAACCTATCATCAGCATGTGATTTGTAAGAACTTGACTTCTGGAGAAGTCCGACTTGGAGACAATTGATTATCAGCTGCTGAAGCAGAGGCTAATGATCCGGGAGGAGGATGAGAGGGAGGCCAAGCGGATCGAGGTCCACCGGGACCGCCTTCAGGGGGATAAACATTTTTAGAAATTGCTTCTGCTTGCAATGAGATCATCAATCGAGACGCCGCCTGTCGCTCTGCTTCTCTCTCTTCTGCCGTTTGTCTTCTGCAACAAAAAACGAAACACAATGTTCTCAAATATCATTTTTTACAAAACTCCTTCATAAAGCTATTCTTCAAAATTCTAAATCCGTGAATGTCTTTGTAACTATAATTTAAGCGCGCAAATTAACTTGCATTAAAAAACTGAGCTTTGACAAATACCTAGTTGATAGTTTTGCATATCCGTAACAACGATTAGATTTCTTGACCTTGTACACATTTGTTAATGCTTTATGTTTATATTAAACGTCTTAAAACTTCACCCGATTCAGGAAAAATTCATTCCAAATCAGAGTGGAAGATTAGGGAACAGAAATTTTAGTTTCCTACAGGACAACTGTAAATTATATTCAGAATCAACGGTATGTTTATGCTGCCTAATACGAAAAACTCTTAAAATGACAATAAAATAGATTATTTTAGTTTCCTTAAAATTAGAGTTGATTATATGCATTAGCTCCCTACATTCTGCAAAGTGTTTTGAATACTTTCGATTTATAATTTGAATTTAGAAGCCCAATTCATGACCGTATACGTTAGTAGAGCCTCAAAGAAAAATAATATTCAGTTTTACAAGTTGTAGAGTGAGAACCAAAGTAGAGAATAGAGAACGATGGTATTAGAGCGCCATTGCAGGTTGGGTCGCTGTAATTATATCTTGACGTCTTTTGTAAGTTCTATTCTAGTCCTGGTCCGTATTTAATGGAATGGTAATATTGCACAGTTGTTAGATAGGCCAAGTTGTCTTGCAATTAGGGTTGCTGGTACCTGTGTCGAACTCATAGTCATAACTATAACATAATACACTGGGGAAAGGAAAAAAGGAGTGTGTGCTGTAAATTTGTTTGCATCGCGTGTTTGTCCAAAGCATAAAAATTGTCCTATAGTCTTAGTTATTGTTAGTCTAGCCAGACAAAGAGCCATATTGGCATTTGTGTCGTCGATCATACAATCATCATTTTGATAAACTACGTTTCAGGGGATTCATAGTCAAGAAATCCACTTCTACTATTATAAGCATTTCTATAGCTATGTACATGGCTAGGCACGTATCAATTTTAGGTGAGTCCATTTTGTTGAATGCTATAAAAGTTATGATTGTCACGCTACATAAATATACAGCATCGAAGAGCATATTATTACCACTTGTACATGATGCATCGCCTTGAAACCCCCTAATTGCACGACATCGTTCAGAAGTCAAACTATGTTGTAGATTTCTTTTAAAGTGCCTCCACTCCCAACTTTGCCTGCCCACTTATGACAAACTACACGTGAACTATTTTATTACTCCTAATAATCTGCTGGACATGTTATGATATATTTATAAATTTTTACAGATATTGAGATTTTTAATAGCACTCCTCGAACTAACGCAAAAACTAAATATGGGTACATACCTAAGCGTAATTATATTAAGCCTAACTATAAAATATATTTTTAAACCACTAAATTTAGTTGACTAACGTAAACATCTATCCATTATTAATATAATTTAACTTAAAGACGTAGGAATGTACAATTGTAATATTTGCATAAAATTAACGAACTGTAATAATTTCCTTTTCCATTCCATATTTGTATTAAAATGCTTTATACCAGTATGATATTAGTGACATATTGGTGAATGCAGAAATTTGTCATAGAAAGGGATGACAAGATGAAATATTTATTGACGCATAGTTTTTGAGGGAAAATATGTAGTAAGTCTATATAACAATAAATCTAGCTGAGGTGGTTAGTGAAGAATGATATTATGAGGAGGAGTAGCTGTATAATAAAAAGGAAAGACTATGCAATAGAAGTACTAAGAGGCTATAATATTATTATAAGATATGAGATGATGGTAGATTAGCTTTGCGTGGATATATTCTATTCAGTGGAAAAACAAGGCAAGGGCTTGTATTATTTTGTGTGTAGGAAGGAAGAGTGAGATGAGTGTAAGTGGAAAGGAAAGAACGGATACAAGGAGCAAAATGAAATGATGGATTGCATTATGATGTGCAGCGAGGCAAGTCAATAAGTCAACTAACTCGAGTTGTAGTTGGCTTGGCGTGCCACGCAGGTGGGACGATTTAATGCCACGTTTTATAAGAGATGTGATGTGATGATACTTGGAATTGACTTATAATGTTTGTAGTTACGCTAATAGAACATATAATAATGCTATCATCTACGTCTGAACGTTTCTTGTAGTTATAAATTGTGCGGATGGGATAGGATTATTTATATAGGCACTTTCTATTAGATTTTAAGTGTAGGAAGCAGTTTCTTTGCCTTTTGTCTTTGAGAATAATCATAGCCATGTACTATAATGCTTATAGATAATCGTCGCTATGATTAGAAAAGATTGACTAACATGAATATTATGGCCAAACTAAGTTGAAACATTGTGCCTGCTATTTTCCGTAGACTGAATACAGATATAAGCCTCAATGTCAGTCAGTGTAATAAAGTGGAGATGTGGACGAGCAGGTAGGTTCCCTATATGTAAATTTTATTATACACTCCAGCCGACACTCATTTCACTAACAACAAAGTACTATTAGGGGTATACATACTTAATATCGTCGTCATGTAATCTACTGTTCATATGATGATTATATGCAGGAATCAGAACCGTGTAATATATAATCGTTTCAGAGTTGCTATGAAAATGACATTATATGGTAGCATGACATCTGGCCATGCAAATTCCCTGCATTCTGACTCATAGATTTGACAAGGGCTATAAGAAAAAGAAAAGCGTTTACATGTGGATGGACGTAGAATGGAACAAGTCGTAATGATGCCTTTACATCACTCAAATCAAAGTGTGTAGTGAACACGTAATATTATATTGTGCATAATATCAGTAATTTCGAGAATGCAATCTAATTCTTGATAGACAGCGAATGGTTATTAGTATAAAAGGTGGATGTAATTTTTTGTGCTTTGCAATTGATAGCTAGAATATATCCATGATTATGCTTAAATGATATTACGCAATAAACCAAGGTAATGCATACTAAAGTAAACAGGCAGAGTGCACGTAGCTATCATATTAGTCAGGAATGGAATGAGTGTGGATAGCAGGTTTGTAATCTCATTGGTTACTCATTCACACGACATGAAATCAGGCAAGCATGCATATAAAATGAAGGTTTTGTTGTTTCCTCCGTGTTTTCCACTTTTTACATGTTAACCATCGATGTTCTCTTGCCTCTCATTCTAGCCCACTACTCACTTCTGCTCCTGCCTCCCTCTCCAACTACAACTAACTGGCGAGGCAGGTATTTTAAGTAAATAACTATGTAGGCAGTTAGCCAGGTAGTAAATGTCTTTCTTCTCTGCATCTACGACTATGTAACTCTCCATCCAAAACTACTCACATACAAATACAACTACCTACTCCTGTTTGATTGTCTTGATGACATGCTACTTCTCAACTTTCAATTTATTTTTTACATGCCGCAGCTATTTGTTTTTGCCAAATTACACAGAACTAATTATGTGTTATGTTAGTGCACTAAAAGAGATGTCAGCTTCCCCATAAAAGAATATTAAATTGCTACTTAATTTTATTCCTTCCTAATCGTATTGTAATTTCAACAGGGATACATACACTTCACCACACTCACACACCTATTAAATATCTATTCAATTATTACCAGGTACCTATAAAATTATTTTACATTCTACTTACTATTTTATCGACTTGATTTTTTACTACATGAACCTAACAAGTATCTATACCTTCTCCTCGTTCAAAAGGAATAACAATTCTGCAATAATCAACCATATAATCACAATCTCTATTGTGCAAAATCAATTTGATTTGAAAATCTTTTCATTCAGGTATTTAAAAAAAAGTATGCCAAATAGTTTGGTAAACAAATAACTGCGACAAAGAAAGATCTTGGTAAACTGAGAGTTTCGTCTGCGTATGAATACAGTAAATTCATTCTAAGAAAGCTAAAGCTGTTTCAAGATGCCCTGCTTCACGTTTTATTTGTATTACTCCAGAAATAAATACCTATTTTGGTAGAAGACAAAAGGACTGCATAGCAATTCGAATTTTTTGAAAAGATGTAAAATCAAATGACATATAGTACCAGAAGAGATAAAAGTAGTGATTTCCAGGTTCCACTTTACCTAGCGAGCGAGTTGATGGATTCTAAGGAATGTTGATACAGCAAAAATCTATTTAACTTTTTAAGTGTCGATTGCAGATTACCCTGGCATATTACGAAGGTAGAAAGTAGAATGTACAATGTACCTAACTGGAGACGTAAGAATGTAAGTAAAACAAAGGACATTATATAAATGCATCCGTGTGTGTATGCTTAAGTATAAATAAAAGGATTCTTTGTTAATAGAAAAAGTCGGAGGAAGGAGGCAGAATTCATTTCAAGTTCATTGGAGATTGATGGATTGGAAAAAGAGTGTCTGAAAATAAAACGTTTGGTGTTTAGAGTGAGTGAGTGCAAACGGTTGAGCTGGCTGACTGACTGAGATTCAGACTGAGGCGAGGAGCGTTAACGTTCAACTTAACTTAACTCAGTCAGATATGAAATGGATGTCTGCCAATACGCAATACAATCAGAGTTAGAGTTATTTAAAAAAAGATATGATAAAAGGGAAGAGTGGATTGGAGCGAGTCAAGTGCAAGTGCTTAGAAGAGTTACTTTTCATGTGATCTCTGAGAGCCGATAGAATATTAGGACAGGGAATCCACACTAGTAGACTTAGGACGAGACAGATCACTTCTTACGCAATATATGCGCATATACATTACAGTGTAAAAGAAGAGTCAATAAGAAATGATAAGGTAAGCTAATGTGTGAAGGGAAGAAGTATGTACATGTAGTAGTTTCAGTCTAAGTAGATGGATACCTAAGTGGGTATCTAAATGCATTGTGAGTAAGTGATCTGTGTCTAGTTGTATTTAGTAGTTAAAAGAAGATGCAGTCAGTCAGTCAGTTTGAGATGAATTGTGGGTTGATGCTGCTGCTTATATGTCATGATACTTTCCGAACACTTATTACTCTTCCTATAAGATGTTATTGCTGTTAAGTAAGTACAACATAGTTAAAGACACCTTTACATGTTTACTCTTTCTTATTTCTAACCAGAGTCTGAGCTTCTAACATGGCTAGATCCTTGGTATAGGGCAGCTGCAGCTATAGCGCATACGGAGATAACAGTTGAAATTGAAAGGTAGGCAAGGGCAAGGCAGAATTTGTAACATTGTCGTTAGTGTAGTAAGTAGGGAGGCAGGGTGATCTAAGGTAAGGTACGCAGTATCAACTTGTGCTAGGAGTCTGAGTCTTTAGACGAAGTGCATGGATGGAAGTGAACGTGGTTTGTGGCTCTCGCTTTGTCTCCTCACTCACCAATTCAAGTTGAAGTTTGGAATTGGACGCCGTAATTAGTTGCTCTAATGGTCTTTTCATGTCATCGAAAGAAGAGCTATCGCCATGTCGCCAACCTTTTCACTTACTTATAATACACTCAATTGACTCACTATTATTGCTCTTTTACCTATACCAATCACACACTACACTAAATACATTAGCTAAACACTCTTAAATCCCAACTCCAACAACAAAGAATTCAGACAAAATAATATATCCAAACAGAATCGCTCTCATGCCATTTACTACAAATCAATCTCATAATATTGCATAAACCTCGCTATAGCTTTTCTAACATCACATTATAATAATATGGGGACATACATCATTTGTCTGGGAATTACACGACGATGCAAAAGAAGAGCTGCTACATAGCCAGCCGCTTTCTGTCTTTTATGCATTAAATAAAGATATTGCATTTTTGCAAAAGTACCTAATATCTGCATTTTAATTAATTCATCTTTTTATTTGATGTGAACTTAGTGAACTATGGGGAATTAAATAATAGGAACTGTAAAAATAGATGCATAGACTTTTTCCTTTTTATAGACACGTTGCGCCATTAGCTTCAATAAAATCATTGCAAATGGGTTATTTCCAAATGAGTGTGTAAAATGAACTCTTTCAGAGGAAATAGTTTCAATTTAAGTATTGTCTATTCTAGGGATTGCTGGTGAGAGTGAAGCTCTTATGGTAGTAAATGGAGGTGACGCCATGCTAAGATCATTTAAACTGCGTCTCCTCTCCTACCCATTTACTACTGTATAAATTAAAGAACCTTTTTGAAATCATTTAAGCTACAGTTCAAATACATTAGAGTGACAGATAGTGAAGCTATTGTTCAATCTAAGTTGTTTTACTTGATTTCTATTAAGTAAATGAACGAGTTGAGTACATACTTGGGTTAACAACAGGGAAGATGTGTCTCGAGTGAGTGGAGTAGATATTTAGTTATCCGATGAGAGTGCCTAACTCTAACTCGTCTTCTGTGCTAGTGCCACAGTGATAATTACAATCATATCTAAAAGCACTGTAGTGTAATATTTGTATTCTTTAAATGAACTGAAAATCGGTGAGATGAGGTGACGACATGGATAGTCCCTCGCTCTTTTACCAACTCTTTTTTCCAGACTCCAGTCCTCTCATCTCTTCAGATGCGGTGGCAGGGCCCACATTCACACTCACTCAATAAGAAATTGAAAGAGAAGTATGATCCCTCTTCGTTTATACCTTTGCCCCATCGTTTAGCTTTTTATATTCTGTTGTACTATATCTGTCTGCTCTATTCTCGACTGAGTTTTCTAACTTATTCTTGTAAACTGAGACTGTTGGCTGAAAAGAAGTGAATTCCACATGAATTCATCACTTCACGTTATTCCTTGTCAATGTTTTGTCTTTTCCATCGTAAAGTGCAGAGAGGACAAGAGATGATTTTCTTTTCAATAAAAGATTCTTATGCTGATAATAGCTATGTTTATCTGAATGATTCGTGGCACGATTTAGCATTTTACTAGCTAAAATTGCCTCCATTACCATTCTGTCTGTATGGAAGAAGGAGTCACAAGAAAGTACACAGAGATTACCACGCGAAGGAGACAGAACAATAAGACAATAATATTATACATGCATGTCTATATATGTGCATATACGGTTTGTATTTATATTTACATTATTGTTTGTCTCTACAGCGAAGCAATTATATAGATACATAAAATGCATCTCTCAGTTCAAGTCACTCAGATAGCCTCAAAGGTACCACTCAGGAATATTTATGAAGTGGAGAGATATTAACGGACTATCTGTCATACATTACGTACGTACGTTGTACGTAGCGAGCGACTGTCTCGTCTTCCCTCGTCCTATGATTTCAATGCCCATTTTTACCAAACCACGATTTCCTTTAGGATTAGGAAGGCCATTTAAAATGATTATTATGTCTTTGTGGGATGGAAGGAAGTATAGAATTAAAGACGAAGAGTGTAAGTTGCAGAGCAGATGCAGACAGCTCCGTTCAGTTCAACTCACTCAGCCTCCGTTCACTCTTTGCCCTATTACACTTAACATTTTACCACCATAATGGATTACACAACATTTTCACCCGTGCACTTCAGCTCTCCATCCGTGAATCATGTTCATTTACTCACAGTCTGTGATTTGGTAGGAAAAACAAGCCACACAACTGGTCAGCAACAAGGTTAATCCAAGTCAAACCGAAAACCAAACTGAACTAAGCTGACAAAATCACGGCAGACGTTTTACCTTCTGCCTATGCTAACCATTCCATTAAACATTCATTTGTACGCAGTGAACGCATCTTGTTGTCCTACCTCACATTCCCTGTAATTCCACTTGTTTGCCACGGAGTATTACCATGTACACAAATCTCCTCTATTAACAGTTGATTATTAGCTGGCAAGCGCATGACGTTCACTAATGGTTATCTTTTTAATTCGTAATTACTAATTACTACAGAATTACTATTCAAAGTTAAACTTAGTAGAGCTGGATGACTTTCATATAGTAAAATTGCGGGCTGCGACTGGGATTAACTCATCATACAATTAATTCAATTGGAAATTACGACAATTTGGCAAAGGCATGAGCCAGGGGAATAAAAAACTTGCAGACAAAAAATAAATTAATCTGCGGGTATATGTAGCTTCCTTTTTCATAGCAGAACCTCAGGAATGTACTGCTAGTATTGTTACTTAAATATCTTTAAAGCGAGTTGTCTCACCTCCATTTAGTGCGACGATTTTGAAACCAGGTTTTCACTTGGGCATCAGTCATCTTCAGAGCTTTAGCTAGGGATGCACGCTCAGCAGAAGCGAGATACTTTTGCTTGTGAAACCGTTTCTCCAGCTCGGCAATTTGAAGTCGTGTGAAGGACGTTCTGGGCTTTTTCCTTTTTGGTGGAGTTCGGTTTTGGTAAGGGTGGCCAATTCTTCGAGATAGGGCTAGAGAGGCTGAAACAAAAACGAGCAATTCAAAATATTGCAAATCAGAAAGCCTAAGAAGGTAAATAGAAAGTTGGACGGATATACACAAAATAATTTTAAATGATTTCCCGAGAAAATGATAATATAATCAAACCAAGGCTGTTAAACGGGTTACCATGGATGGATATATCTAGGCAGGTTGGCTCTTCCGGCTGATTTCAAATTAGAATTACACTTGTTTCGACTGGAGATAAAAAAGACGATTTTCTCTCCAGTCTTTATTAGCAGAGCAATTCAAAATAATTGAATGGAGATTGTTTTAATGGAGAGAAAATAGTCATATTTATCTCCATGGGGAAAAAAGTGAAATTTTAGTTTGAAATCAGCCGGAACAGCCAGCCTTTCTAGACATATCCATGGTAACCCGTTTAACAGCCTTGCGGTCAAATATTACTGAAGTTTTTCATGTTACCCCCAGAAGTTATTTATTCTTTGCATCGTGTATTTTTCAAAATTCCTTGAAATATGATGATTTTGAATTTAGCCAAACAAAATATGTTCAAATGCATTAAAAAGTCCGAAAAGTGTAGCATTTACAGATTTGATTTGTAATATTAAAACCCCGTATGAAAGAAATAATTTTATCGTTTTACTAAATAAGCGGTATAAAATTCATGAAATTCTGTGTTTCAGTGGTTATGATTTCCTGACGGAAGATTTTTCCAGAAAAGGATTTTTTCGAGTGTTAATATTCACTTTTTCGAGTGTCAATATTCACAAACAGAAAAAATACATAGGTAGGTATGCTAAATATTAGTTTGACCTTAGCCAATTTGTAAAACTGAATTGAAACTGTAAACGACATTGTGTGTGTCGGCTACAGCAGACTTGAACTTCTAAGTACACGTTCGATTAATAAGACAGCGCATTTAATTAAAGGGCAATATTCTAAAATGTGTAATTAAAGAATATACATAGCGTAGAATCTACAAATTATGGATTAAATGATTGATGCTATACATGGTCGGTTGCCAAGTTCCAACAAATATATTCAATTCTCCCATATAGGTATCTCAATGTACAGTGTAGAAATAGCAAATGCAAGAAAGAGCATTATACTATTATGCACCTCTGGGTATCAACAGTCCAATTTAAGATTGCTCGACCTTGATCAATGTAGTAAGCATGTCTTCGGCGGAATTAAGCAGACGTGGTGTGGGAAAGAAAGCATTTTCTATAAAAATGTTCATCTAAGTATGCCAATGCTAATATTATTAAGTTACAGCAGATATTACATTCATCAGCACACTCGCTCGCTATGTGTAACTGTTCTGTTGCCGTAATATTACTTAGTAGAATATAATATTATTAGCGAATAGGCTTATTCAGGCAGATCTAAAGTGGCAGGGATGATGTCAGTGTGTCTGGTGTGTCTGTAGGTAGTTAATGTAGAAGAAGGAGGCAGGCACACACTTTACATGACAAAAAATGACAAATGACACTAAAGAACTGCGACTGTGAGACGATAGGAAAGGATAGCACCAACTCCCACTAGGTTTTCCAACGATTGATTTCCATTTAAGTACCATCGAAAGCTCTCGGGATCATGAATTATTTAGTGATTGTAACTACAAAGGATAAAGTCGGCATGGGATCCGACAAGTTAAACTCTGATACAACTACGAGCGAATGGCGTATTATTTCCTAGAAGCCTGTCACAAATCCATACATAAAGGAGAGAGTGGCTTACTCACAATGAGACAGTTTCCCAGTCAAGAAAAGCTAACACCACGATAATAACCCAACACACCCGCCCTCCTAGCCCTTCTATCCTCTACACTTTACGGACTTGGGCAACGACGATACACCCAATCACCCAACCCAACTAACTCTAACGTCCCTGACTCAACTGTTTTTCTTGACTCACTAAATTCACAATCACCCAGATAGTCGCACTCTGTTTCACTTTCTAGCACGCGTGCAGCTCTTGCATCTTTCTGTTCCTGGTTTTACTACTTTCCTCCTTCATCCTTTTCCCTTCATCCACTAAATACATTTGTAGTAATGAGTCTTCCTCTTCCTTAGTCACTTCACTGTTACACAATGGACAAGCACTACAATCGCATGTGAGACTCTTTCATGCAACCTTTTAACAACTCCAATTGCACATCCGTAAATATTATCAAGTGCCCCTTCCTATAAACATTCTCTGTACAAATCATGCATTTTTAAACTTCATTCATGATTTCCGAGAGGAAAATAATTCTTGAGCAAATTCATGCTCAGGAACTGCGAATTATAATAAATCTATGCAATAAGTAATTTTCTATCTTTATCATTTTCTTTGCTTTCTAATCATTTTTAATTTTAAACTTTTCATTAATCCAGTTTCACTTCGCTATTTAAAAGGGGCATGAATGATTGATGATGACTGAATGAATGCATATTTTTGTAAATACTAAAACGGTAACTTATTTTCTGTTCTAAAGGATTTTACAGCAAGACGTATAAGAATGTATTTATTTAGAGCTGAAATGAAATGTCTATAAAGTTTATGTGACATGTATATGAGTGCTTAGGAAAATAAATGCATTCACCTCGATAAAACTCTAGTTATGCTTCTAGTAAAAAGTTTGTGTGTGTATGAACTATGTATGTCAAAAACCCAAGTTGGCAACTTTTTAAAATAGTAGTGCAATGTGGTTTAAGCTGCTCAGGAGCAAAATAGCACCACAAATGTCAAAAGTTCTTTACAATCAATTTGAGAGTTATTAAATTGACTTAAATGCACTAAAAGAACGTATATGGGAATGAGCCTCATGGCTTTTGCATGAGTTTAGTTTAGAAAAGTATGTAATAGGTGGCAACTACTTATAGCATCAACTACGTGGCCCCTATAAATATAAAAGTCAACTCAGAAACTAAATATACATCAAGTCTTTAGTTACAACTCTGAAAGTGTATTAAAGTCGGCAACTACGAAAGTTTTCCCATAAATGCGACAGCTGAAACAAAACCATAAAAATTGTATGAATAAAAACATGGACTCTGTCGTCCTTATTAGTACTTCCTCTACAGCTTAACCAGTAAGTATGTTTATTACAATGTATGCCCATTTATCTGTATCGCTGCATGTCCCTATACTTTATGTACTGTCTACTCACTGAAACAGGAACAGGGCAAACTACTTTACTACCCTCTCAAGCTCCGAAACATTTAGCTCAGTCTCAAACAAATAATATGAACTGTAACTTTGCATGCAAACCTCTGTAAATGCACAAATAGCTAGGTAGCCACATTTATTTACCATCCGGTAAAACGTAAGTAGTACGAATTCTTTTGCAATACATTTACTCCGTTGGATACAGAAAAATATCGTACTGGATTCATTCAGAGTTTTCCTTGAGAAAAGCATGAAAGGGGGGAATAGAGTGATGCCGTGACGCTACACTAATAAATATGGGGTTATGTACACAGTTTCATTTTACTCTGTAAATGACAAGTAAATAAACATTAGGGAAATGGGTAGCTATAGTATTATGGGAATAGAAGATTATGGGAATTAATTTTTGGAGGTGAGCTTACCGTTAAGTCTGTCTTTAAGGAGAAGAGAGCTTCGAGGGTCGAAATTACTGAAAAGCGGCGAGGCATTAAGATCGAGTGCATTATGATGCTGAAGATTCGACTGTCCGAAAATCTGGAAATTAGACATTGGGCGGTGTGCAGGAACTCTGATAACATGATTGGGCGGGGAGGTGAGCGGGCACGGGAAATTCGGGAGGAATATCGACGTGTAGCCGAAAACGGGGAAAGGGTTCATCCCGCTCCCATTGTTACTGCCCACACTAGTCGGAGGATTGGAAGAGACGACGGAGTTGGCACCGTTGAGCTCAGGGCCGCCGTGGAGGTTGGCGGCGGCCTGGAGGTGGGAAGGGTGGTGATTCTGGAGATGCGTCTGGTGATGCGGGTGATGATTGTGGTAATTGGAGCTGTGGTAATTGGCGGTGACACAATCCCGCTCCCGGCAGCGCTCTTCCTCCTGCTCCTTGTCTTCTATCTCGGGCTCCGACTCGTGCTCCTCCGCCCGGCTCCCCGCCACGCTCCCCGCCTCGTTCCCCTCGTGCTCAGAGTCCGAATTGCGGACATCGACATCCGAGTCGGAAGTGTGACGCTCGTCCTCCTCGTGCTGGACGTGGCGGCGGAGTTGGCTGGGGATGTTGTCGTTGCTGCCGTGCGTGGAGTTGGCTCTTAGGGAATGGCTGTTATTATTGTTGTTGTGGTGGTAGTGGTTGTTGTTCTGCCGGTCCCCGCCGCTCAGCAGCCGGGATATGGAAAAGTTGAGCGATGGAGAGCAGGGTTGAGCGGATTTGTCCGATTTGTCAGAACTCACTTCCGCCGTCTCCATTTCTGAGGAGATTATTGTTTCCTCACTCATCCCACACATTGAGATCTATCAGTTCACCCACCTAACTTGGCACAGGATCAATCCGCACTGTTTACTATCCTCTCAACACTCTCACAGAATCAGATGAATCAAAGTTGATAGATAGATGCCCGATAGCTTCCAATTATTGATTCCAACTCAAACACGATGATTCGACATTCATTTCACCACCACCCACCGATTCACAGTTTATAACTTCTACGCTAAAAATCTTCAAGAATCCTCTTCTCCACCGGAAATCCTCAATTTCGTCTTAGACTGCATGAAAAAAGTTTTTTTTTAAACTCTTTCACAGGCAACACTGCAGTAATGCATGGTCTAATAGTTCTGCTCAGGTGACTACTAAGAGATAACTCTATAAAATTGCAGTTGGCACTTGAGACGGAATCTCAGCTTTGATGAATCTCGCATGAAATACTTTTCCAGTCTAAGTAATTGGTGCAGTGATGTTTCCCCGATGCTATCCAACTAACTAGTAAATGAAGAGTCAATTGATGATCCTCGTCTCACTCACTCTCTCATTGCACAGAGAGTCTCACAGGCCATGACAACATTCAGGATCTGTGCACGGTTTCTTTCACACCACTCCACATAGACAGAGATGAGCGGAGACGGAGAGGGCATGCATCTACTACAATCCACACACACATACAGTGTACTTGGCTACACGAGTTCTTTTCAACCGTCTCACTCTTGCCTCTGGCCCACTGCAGACTTTTTGTTAGTTTTTATGAAGTTTGGGGCCAATGCCAAGCGAACGGAGTGAGTGAGCAAGAGGCTTGTAGGGAAGTAAACAGTTGGTCCTCCTGTCCTGCTGTGCCGTGGCTGGGCGAAGGAAAAAGCAGAGCAAAGGCCAGCCAGCGAGAGATGAAGAGGAGCAGAGTGGCGAGGATTTTGGTGGAGATATCGCGTGGAGTGGAGCAGGGCAGCGAGGCCAGGCCATAAGCCAGGCGATTAGTCCGGAGCAGGAGGCGGAAGCCGCGCCCCCCACAGCCGCCGCCCTCCAATCCTCAGCCGCTCCCTCCCATGGGGTACTCGCCGTCACTGCTCTCTCCGTTCCTAGCCCAAGCCACCCACTCCATCCGTCCAATACACAAAATCATATCCATCCACAACACAACAGACAATAATCCACTCCACTTTCTTTCCTACGCTCAAATTTTCCTACTGAGCTTCACTTATCGTTAGTGCCGCCGTGTGGATTGAACTCAATGGATTTTATTCTGACTCAATCATTTTCTGTGACTAACTTTATTGTTCCTTTCCCATCCACTCTCTTCACTACTATAATATAATATACTACGACTTACTACTACCACTGCTCTACTCCATCCACAACTACATACAACACACTACATTAGGATACAATACACTCCCTGTCCATCTACATCCCTCAACTATTTATTTACGACGAGCTAGCACTCAGACAAGCTACAAACATCACCTCCATCTTTTCAGACTCATTTTATATTATTACTAGAGTTTATGACCCGTCCTATGGACGGGGGATGTAATCCCCACCGGGGGTTACTACAGGGAGTGGGGTTAAGTGGCACCCTTCGACTTATCTGGCCGGCTGCGCCGGCCAGACCCGGTGTGCGGTATTTGCCATAAATAATGTTTCCCCACCTCCGTACTCCAACCTAAACGAACGTAGGAAGGAGACAAAAACATTGTCCGTGCCATCGCCACATTGTCTATTTTCAACTCCAACCTCGCCTTTTGTCTACCTCGGCCTCGCCTTTTGTCTACCTCGGGCCTCGCCTTTTGTCTACCTCGGCCTCGCCTTTTGTCTACCTCGGCCTCGCCTTTTGTCTACCTCGGCCTCGCCTTTTATCTACCTCGGCCTCGCCTTTTGTCTACCTCGGCCTCTTACCTCTTATACTTCAACGTCGGCTGTTATATACTTCGGTGTCGGCTGTTGTATACTACGGCGTCGCCTGTTATATACCTCGACCTCGCCTGTTATATACCTCGGCCTCGCCTGTTATACACTTCGGAGTCGGCTGTTATATATAAGGGCGTCGGCTGTTATATATTTGGGTGTAGGCTGTACTTCGGCGTCGGTTGTTATTTATTTCGGCGTCGGCTGTTATATACTTCGGCGTCGGCTGTTATTACATATTTCGGCGTCGGCTGTTGTATACTTCCTCGTCGGCTGTTATATACTTCCGCGCCGTCGGTTATATATTTCGTGAGATTCTAATCCCCAAGTAATGTTAGGTTAGGCGCGAAACTTGGTGAGAGAGGGAATAGCTGTTCTGTGGTGATCCTGGTGGCGTGTGTGTAAACACGTTGCCAGGTTGTGTTTTTGAAGCCTGTCTCTACCTGTCTGTTGTGGTTGTGTTGAGTGTGCTGTGCTGGCGTTCAATTTGGCACCGCCGCAAATAGCTCGCCCCTGTTTCTGAAGGTGAACCATTTGCACATAGCAACACATAATGGTTCACCTTCAGAAACTCCTAGTTGAGCAGAAGAATAAGCAAGGAAAGTCCGGTCTTATTTTTCTGTAGCAATAATGTGTGTCTAGTCTAGTCTAGTCTGCTGCTAGGCACAGAGACTTCGTGTATTAGGTTGGTGATGGCTGTCCGCGGCCTATCACTGAAGCTCTACGTCCCCAGTCGGCTTCGGAGACCATTCAATCAATTAGGGAGTGATTTACTCATAACATATTTAGCTCTCTAGATGCATTTTTACACGTACATATAAGACATTTCTTTTGGCCTTAGATTTATTCCGTACCTTTATTAACTTATAGTCCTCCTCAAATAATAGTATTACAATTAGCTACCTACCTGTGTGCTGTACATCATGCTAGGATTTATCCATTTATTTTTTAATAGAAGCTAGCAGCTATGTAAAAATGTATCATGGTCGTTCTGCAGTTTCTAAGTGGGGACGTATAGTTTGCGAAAGCATGCAAATATTTATGCGTAAATAAGTTATTTGCAATAAAAGAGAAATGTAGGAAAATGTGTTGACTACAGAGTAGCATTTCAATTACTGAATGTCTATGGACAGCAATAATATGGTTACATGAATGTATATGATAGGAGCACGAAGGCAGTTTAAATTAAATTGCAAGTGTAGTGTGTGCATTCTATTGGATTATGGTTAGATGGAATACCGTTGAATCACAGGGGGCTGTAATAATGAAATTGTCAATTTACGTACTCCAATTCTCCCAAGTGTTTCTTTCCTATGTGGTTACTGGTTACTAGTCATTGTTAAGGAGCCGCCTTAATACAATAAAAGAATGCAATTTGTCTGAATTACAATCACAATTGATAACTTGTTCCGTGAGATTTTTACTCCAATTTTTACCTTCGTCATCATACTCTTTCAAATCATAAAGCAATATCATAAAGTGACTCTTTGTTAACTGCATTGCTTAGAGAGCTATGATATCCCACTATGAGCTATGATATGACACAGCACAGCATAAATAACACTACACAAATACGTACATATGTATAACGTCTCAGTCGCATTTAATATCTGTGTGTGTAATAGCTATATGTACCTACGTACAAACTATTAAAACCTTTTGCTGAATTTTGCATTCCATTATTGCTTCCATTACCATTTATTAGTTACATTACTATACTAGAAGAAAAGAGCTCCTGCTATGATGCCATGAGATTGCTATTGCAGTCAGGTTAAGCGAAGTGAATTGAATGCCTTTTTGTAAATGTAAATGATAAGTAATGCATAGCACTGCTATTGTTACTAGGTAGTATGTTTAGGTATCATAACATCGTGCACTCACAATTCAACTTTAGTCACTTACTGCCACTACCTTTGCAACAATATCATTAAGTTCCTATACGTCTCATTTTATTTCCCCGTTGACTATCTGTAGCAACTATGCACTGGATGGTCTTTGTGTGATAGGACATGGTAGTAAACCTATTAGCTAGAGTATACTATTATGTACCTATTTAACTTAATAGCAATCTGCATTGTTTCACATCCGTTTCAAAAACAGGATTGTTCAGTTCAGTTCATTACAGTGCAATGGCTATGCGTTTACTCTATTATTTATAAGATAATATGTCATTTGCAGATTAAAGTTAATTTAAACTAATGCAATATCTTTCGTCATGGTTTGAGAAAAGGATTGACCAGACAAGACGCAGGATCGTCAGACGATATCTTAATACTTCATGCTTTAGCACTGTCATTATGTAGTAATGCTATCTGGCTGCAGTAAGAAAAAGCCAATAAAGCCTAAAGAGTTACAAGGATATCTATCCACAACATTTAGAAGGGAAAAAAATTAAAAACGATAATTATATGTATTGTTCTATAACTAATTGTAAATATGGTACCTGGTAGAAAAGATATGCATTTGACAGCACTAAAGTCCTATGTTCAGTAGCCAAGGAATAAAGACCCCATCATCCTGATGCCTTTCCTATTCATACTAAATGCAATTTAGTCGACAGTCAAGCAAGTCGACAGGCATATTATGGTTGCGCCAAAAACGCTAAGGTTCAGTTCCACAAGAACTATTACTTGATGCACAACATGGAAACAATAATAATGCATGTAGACATGTGCTCCATTATATTATACAAAATACCTACATGTACCGATGTGCCTACTGCCTCATCCATATTACTTATTATTATTGACAGTAGTTCCAAATATAATAAAGAAAGGGCACCATATCCTTTCATAGGTAATTGCACTACAAAATAGTCAACCCCCTCAAAATCCTTTCCATATGGGTAGGTAGGTACGACAGGGAATATTACGCAAGGTAAAATCAAAATGCTTTTTACATACTCACATGCTTAGGCCTGAACTAAGCACATAGGTACCTGTCTAAAAGTATGGAAACTAAAGAAAATCGTAATACCTAAGTAGTACAATTTGGGAAATTTTAAAAGGGAAATACTGCCAATAAGGAAAGGTCAACTCCATTTCATACATAGTTGAACACACTCTTCTACAGGGCAATGGACACTAACTATTAAAATTGTAATATAATTAAAATTGTAATAACTAGACCGCAGTGGGATGAAATTGCAATATTATATGGAAAAGATCAAAGGCCATAATCTGAAATATACAAATTCAGAAAATAAAATACAAACTTTACGTAAGTTATTGTTTCACACGGATACATAAAGTTTTGAATTTTTACACGAGTTGTATCAATTCATGGGGGACTTTCCAAGATTTTGCTATGACGAACGAATACCTTGAAATCCGTATTTCAATTTTGAAATAAGGAAAATGAGTAAAAAGTATGTGCCGAGTCAAATTTTATCGCAGTCATAAAACATTTTACTAAAGAGTTTCAAGGTAATTGTTCTATCAGTAATTAAGAACAAGTGCAGACATGGTTTTTACAATTTTTTGTACGTCAGAAATAACCTATAATATTTGATGTAACCTAAGTAGGAGCTCTACCAGCAATACGTTAACCAATGTATAATTATTTTTATAATTATTTTACCATGTTAACTTGTACAAATTGTTTATATCGAATTCGCTTGGTAGTTACAACGAATCTCGTCATTTGGCTAGTCGTTTCATTTCGTCATTAACCTACTGATTTTATTCCTTGAAATGTGGGTAAATTGTTTTATATGGATAATGTAATACATATTAGCTTTGCAAAATTAATTTACGAATATCTATAGCAAATTATTGCCACAAGACAAGCATTTTCAATGGAGTTTCTGCTTTAACTATGAGAAATGACTCCAAATTATTGCAGTACGTTTTGAGCACTTAAAAGAATTTACTAGCTCCCTATATAATGTACATTTACTTAGTCAGATAGCTTGGCTATCTAGTCATTTGGCATTCCTCCATTCCAAATTACACCTTCCTACACAAGTAAGATAGGTGCATTAAAGTAATAATGTGTGTAAATCAACCCATGTCATTAGCAATTAATGGCGACTTATAGTTTGTATTTAATAGGATAGGACCTAAATGTTGTATAGCTACTACATATGTAGTTACCTCCATTGCATGGTCAGTTGTGTTGTGTAGTTGCCATTTTAGTTAAATCCTATTTACTATAGTAGGTAAATACGTAAAAGTGTAATTGCGTAATGGAATTAGGATTTTAAGCTGAACACTATGTGGTGGTGACTTTTGTTTTGAGGTTAGATGAGATTATTTAGACAAAATATATGTAAGCATGAGATGAGAGTGAGGATAGGAGGCGATAGGTAAGATAGGGAAACGTGAGTGGCTATCTCATCGTTAGTTGTAATAATAATTAAAGTTGTGCAATATGGAATCGATATAAGCCACAACAATAACTTGCAACCACTTTTAATGATGAGAAAGAGCTATTACTCACAAGAGGAGATTGAAACTGTAATTACATTGCGTTCTCTGGTTTTATGATGATGGTGGTGGTAGCCTCCTATTTCATTCCATTTCAAATAATGACTATGGTGAATCCTCTGTCTTTGTCTACTTCAGCAAGAAAGAGATATTAGAAGTATACAGGCTCACTATCTACTAAATGTGCTCAGGAGCCAGCACAGCTCTCAACAGACATAACCTAATATATTTAACACAATTTCGCATTGTGTGTGCTATGCTCAATCTACGGCTTTTGCTCACATTACTACTACGATGAACTTCAAAATCCTATAAATCTCGAATATCTACACAAATACCCCTCCTGCACAATAGTGAGTGCTACCCACTTTATCTAAATATATTAGGTAGCTACCCAATAATACAAATGTATATTATATTGTGGTATTATATAATATATATTTAATATGCTTACGCTTAGTTTTATTGTCTCGCTCTGCATTGTAGGACTGTAGGTAGTTGAGGTGGCTATATTTTGTTGCAACTTCTCAATTTGCCGGTCAGAAAGCCTAGCTGGACCACTAAAATCGCTACGTGACATCGTCTTCTATTACACTACGGAATTATCGGGAAAAAGATAGAACTGTTTTTTGACTCCTCAGTAACCTTCCTACCAGTAATATACCTATACATACATACTATAATAATATGCAGTTAAATTTATGTATGACGGTAGATACGTATTATGATCAGGGCCTGGAAATGCATGATAATTCACATTGAAATTGGTTAGGCGTAACTACTTAGTAAGTTAACGTCTCCACATGATGATGAAAAGCTGAAAATATTGTTACACAGTCACATAAAATCACTCTTCGGTATTTTTTGTGGTTTCATGCTATGAAATGGTCTTATAACTACTTAATTTATATAACTTGACCTGTTTTAGTAAAATTTGTATTTCTTACGGAATTTTTCCCTGTTAAATATATATGAATTTTGAAGATAAATTATAAAAAAACTTGCGTTTGAATATCTTTTAAACTTGGTTTTTAGAAAATTTTGAACCATACTTGGCAATTCTGTGATAAAAATTTCGAATTTTGAAAACGTTTGAAATTTATGCAAGCGGTAAAATTTTGAATTCACTATTAGTAATTAACAATTTTTATAGAACATCAGTTTAGTTATCAAACCGTTTTTATGTAGCTGTCCTACATTTTCTGTTTCTGATAAAATAAATTACCACACACTTTTAATTGAATTTCACAATAAAATAAAATTGATTCGGAATTCTTACCTAATATGGATTATGTGTCTTACCTTTCTTCGGCAATACATTTTTTACTATCAAATTGCAATTCAAACTTTCAAACTATGGATACGCAGGATACGCTCTTCTGCCTTCCCATTATGCCCTAATAATGTCTTCAAAAGGGATCACTTGAGAAACCGTCACAACTTAATTACTTCCTCGCAACTATTTTGCATTATTATCAAAACAATCTTGTTAAACAAAGACAACGAAAAAATGATCAAACATACGTTTTAGGTAGAGCCAATACAATTAAGTTGAAAATTTCAAAACATTTTGCAGGGGCTAAACCATGGAAAAAAGTAGACACGTTTCACTTTTTATTCTCAAACGAATTTTAGCATGTTGAGCTGTGTAAATGAACAATAATTTACGCAGGCATTTTTGCAAATGAGTTTTAGTTATTTCTAATGTTCCACTGCATCTGTATTTTATAATAATATGTTCTGTTTTTAGAAAGCCGTAATTTTTTCAATAATGTACAGTTGCCAGCAACAATGACGATAAAAACGTTTTCTTTTCCTTCAGTGCGTCCTGTTCAACTACACAATTTCATTAAAAAAGTTATTGCGTAAGCAATGAATAGGAGAAACTTATAAATCGGTATAATTCATTTAGTAATGTTGCGTAACTCAGTTGGTTTACATAAATATGTACATAAAGTTGATGTCATCAGTACTGATGCTCTAAATATCTACAACTGGCTTACTTCCACAATGTTATTTTAGAGATTTTACGATCCATTATGTGATTGTTCAGTGCAATAATATTGAGGAATTCGTGAAATTAGCTCATCGTAAACCTAATTTCTTTCTTTTATGTATTACCTGCTATAATTAACGTTATGACAGCGAAAAGTGTTACAATATATTTTTCATTATTTATTGCCATCGGTGCCTACTAATGTTATGCTATCAATAACCCATAATAGTTTGACTGAAAAATAATGATTGTGCAATTAAATCGGTCGCCAGCATCTTTTATATAGGAGAAATCAAAGTGTTAAATAATTTTCTACTTACAACGGTATTTTGCAGGTAGTCTCTTTTCGGTGTGGGTGCTTTTTAGCTTTAGTACAATTACGAAGAAGAGATATTATAGGTACCTAAGTTAGGATGGGCTTTTATTAAAGATGATTGATTACAAATTTTTAGCATTCAATAACGTATCTTTTCACTTAAAAGAAAGTATAATAATTCCCAAAAAATTCCAAATAAATCCTATCCAACACTGTATAGGTAGGTCCCTTTTGATTTACGAAGAAATTAGCCTCCTTTGAATATGTCATATCGTCATTCTTGCGATATTACTGTTACTTATCGTGATTTCTATACTTTGTGACTACTGTATGTGTGCCAAATAATGTTACCCTGGAAAGGCGTCTTTAAAGGTGGTTTGTTTGGTTTAGTGAGTATAGTGAATTGGTAGGTTAGTGCCTAGTGCTAAATGAGAAGAACAAGATAATTCATATAGTAGAAGGGAATGATGACAGGACAGGTTGCATTGCATGTTAAATCAAGGTCTTACCGAAGCGTATCAAGTAAAAGAGAGTATTATAGGTAGTATGGAATGGCCACCGGAAATTCGGGGCCAGAGAAGGCAGTGAGCTCAGAGGAGACCAGGCGTGTCCTTTGTACTTTTTCAGGACACCATTTCTTATTATTCCCATTCCTTAAGGCATAAATATTCGTACGAGGATATTAATATCAATTGGAACTAATGTAGGGGGGTCTAAATAAATTATGACGTGCTACATAAGACAAATGGTTCCAAGAAGTATTCTAAATTGCAATAAACAATTGAAATTAAAATTTTGGCTGACTTCCTGAAGCTAATTGCGGATGATTTCAGAAATGGCTATTAGTTTTCTATCGAAGCAAAAAACAAATGTAATTGCAACGACGGATTTTATTCAAACTTCCATAAAGTTAGCAATAATTAGTAGTCTTCATTGAAACATCCTCTAAAATCATTATTTAGAGCACACCAGGCAACGCTTATATAGGAGAAGTAAAATAGCAGAAGACTTCATTCTAAATAACTATGGAGTGGATTCGGTTTGAGCAAGGAGTTCATGTTTTTGTGAAATTCTCGTGCGTTGGTACTAAGTGTAGCTAAATATGTTGATATTTTGGTACAAGTGTTTGTTATGTTATACACTTTGCTCTTTGGTCAGACCCAGACCAGCAAGTTTTCATTTATTTTTATTGTTCGTGTTCGTTTCCAAATGGGAGCCATTATTTCGAAATGGACGTTGGCCACATAACAATAAAAACCTCCAAATTGGACTTTATCGTTGGGTGGCAACTGAATTTTGATTTCTGTGCTTAAAGTAAAAGACGGCTACGGTTGGAAAACAGTCTGCTCTCCTCTCCTCAATTGTTTCCCTTATTCTCAGCTTCCCTTTCTATGGTAGGTACTCTAAGTTAATAACAAGTTAACTACTATCGTACTTATTTTTGTTCTCTTCTCTATACGATATAATAATAATATAGACTATAGCACAAAGGTAACAAGCAACCCACCAGAAATTTTACATCCGCGACTCATTCAATGATACAGGAATAAGTTCCTTTGCGCAATGCCAATACTAGATCTTATAACTCACTCACACTATACCGAAATAGCGTCGAGCACGTAGCATATAGAATGCAATATTACATCTATTTATTTAATGGCTTTCTTCTAACAATAAGTCTTGTAAGATAATACAGAAAAGCTCTACTTGAGTTACTCATATGTAGCAATTATTTAGCTATAGGGATGGTATTACTGTTATTGGACAGAAAGTTAGAATCGATGAGATGAGAGAAGTGAAATAAAACTACCAGATTACAGTGGAACAAAAGTTTACCGAGGATGATTTGGAAATTTTCTTTATTGCAGCCTCTGAATTCTGGAAGTTTTATGAAAAAGGTTACCCATCACACTCAAGCAATGAAAATGTGCGCGTCACTATTCCCAATAATATAATCTTAAGAAGAGGATTTACTCAGCAGCATAATACCATGTGAGGAGAAATGAGAACATACAGCAAGTATGTAAATAGATTCGCGGTGGGGTGTAATAAATACCGTTAAGGCTTGGACACGAACCTGAATTCTCTAAATACTGCTCTGAATAACAACACTAACAACAGGGCAATAGAGTTTAAATTTCTGGCATTTATGTGTAAATCGCCCCATTTTAATTTTGCATCGTCTTTTTAATGACGTTCCCCAAAAAAATGAAAGAGACACCAAAATAATCTATATACAATGTCTAGATCTTTTGATTAGAAATTATTCTTCGTTCTCATATTAAACCATTTTGACATTCCAGCCGAATGGCAATCGCTATCAAAGCAAACGATCCAGCGGTTGTAGGCTGTAATATTTTGACCATTTGGTGTCTCTTTAATTTTTTTGATACAATTATCACTAATTAAAAAGGTGCAATATGAAAATTCGAAATGTCAAAATCTGATTCGGGCAACAACTCCACTGAAAGAAAAGGAGAAGACAGCCGAACAACAAGTTAATCATCCTAGGCCTTTCTAACCCAATGAACATTAAAATCTGACATTTTCATCCATGGACTAGACGAGTACACCCATGGATATAGCGTTTCCCTCATCCTTGCCTGGATCCATGGGAAAGAACTTGTCCACCTGTGGACTAGTCAGGTAGCAATGGAATATCCTAGGTTTTTTTTTAATTCTTTCATTATTTATAGGTAGATAGCCTAGAACGGCTCAAGATAACTGGAATTTGAAAATATAAGCAGAAAGTAGACTACACGCTTAGGGTCCCATGTTCAGTTGGAAGCCTGTCCGATGGGCAGGCTTCCAACTGAAAGCAATGGGTAGATGAATCACATGGTTTGCCTGTCGCGGGATTATCTAGAAAGCAGCTCCGTCCCGCCGCCACGTCTACTCGCTTCGCTACTCTACGTACGAGGCGGCGCCTTCAATGGTACAAGTAGGCAAAGAACGTTACGCAGTAGTCAGAGTAGATGTCTAAACCCAACCTGAGATCTCAGTTTACTGAAGCGCGAAAGGTGGATATTCAAATCTAGACTACTTCTATCACAATGCGCCGACAATTATGAAACTAAAAGAACTTATTATGACGGAGCATTAATGGTTGAAATTTGAAATAAGCATTAAAGAGTGGTGTACGTTCAACGTTGGCAGTTGTATCAGTTTTGGGTGTCACATAGAGAAGACAGGTGACGGAAACAAAAAATTAAAAAAATATACAAATGGTATATTTACCGACGAGAGGAAAAGCAATCCTTGACCTATTTATCACAAACAATCCTACTAGTGTCTCACAGATTTAATTGTTGAAAAATTAAGCAATAACGTATTAGAAATATTTAATGAGCAAACACCACTCAAAATACTAAAAATTAGAGAATCTAATAAATTTATTGAAAAATGCGTGTATAACCAAATTATTACACATATACATGAGTATGATATTCTACACCCTAATCAATTTGGGTTTCGTAAAAATCACTCAACAATGCATGCACAAGTAGCAATTACAGATCTGCTTTATCAACAATTGAACTGTGGTAATGTTTGTATTGTGCTAGCACTCGATATCGCTAAAGCCTTTGATAAAGTTAACTCTGAAGTACTATTACATAAATTGAAATGGTATAATATAGATACTCATTGGCTAGAATCATACCTTACTAATAGGGCACACTTTACACACATTAATGAAGATATTTCGGATGTTAAAAACATAGATCTCTCAATACCCCAGGGTGGAATCTTATCAACTCTCTTATTCTCACTATTTATAAATGACCTCCCCAATTGTGTTAACAACTCTGACATGTTTTTATTTGCTGATGACAATACAGTAGTGTTAAGTGGTAAACCTGAAAATATTGATTCCATGATAGCATGTATACAAAATGACTTTATTAATATACTAAGTTGGATGGAAAATAATTATATGCAACTAAATGTAGACAAAA
>JABASI010000322.1:0-42796 GCA_019776505.1 Tomocerus nigrus
CAGTATTTTCTATGAACTTATAACTACCACAATAATAAAGATTTTCCACTTTGAGAGAGGTATGTATTTAAAATAATCCCATCTCCTAATGTGTAACAGTAACACGGAACTTTTTTTTTAAATTGTAGAAATAGTTGCTTCATCCATACATGGCATTCATTTTGACCAATTTTTAATTTTTGGCCCCCCACCCATGAAACACCTTGAAAATTGTATAATTTTTTGGTTTCCAGGCCCCATGTTTCGAAAGCAGGAGATTTCACCCTGAAACTAGCTGTGCAATCGATTTAGGAGATATTTTTACATTAGAAAGTGTTGCAATGTTTCCATCCGAGCACACCCTTTGCATGGGGCGGGGCAACGTCTAGCTTAAATATAAAAATATCTCGGGAACCATTGGCCGCAGAGAGTTGTGACCGCCACCATTAAACTCGCCGTAGTTGATTACATACCTACTCGCTTTCGTAAAGGCATCTTGCCATTACATTACGACTACCCGGGTATCGTAGTGGCTGCAGGGGTGGGAAGGCAAATATCTCGGGAACCTTTGGTCGCAGAGAGTTTCGTCACAATCTTTCTTCCCAGCGGAAAAGTTGCCCCTTACCCCCTACAGATTTTTTCAAAACATTTCACCGCCCAAGCCTTATTAATACCAATGTTAGGCATCGGTCATCCTTACTTTCGCTAAGATCTGGAGGGGTCGATGTAAATTTTCTTGGAAGCTGAAAAAGGCTCTCAAAATATATTTAACATGCTGTCAATATGCATCTAAATTTCAAGATGTAGAATATTTAGTATTATCGGGCACAATTTTTAAGCTGAAGTAAACTGCGCATGTATCCACGAAGAATCACTGTTAATTTGTGGTCTGTACGGGGAAGCCGGGAAAGATCCCCACACCTGTAAATGAACCCCAGAGCAAAGAATACACTTTCAACGTGTGTGAGTTCTATTCTTGTCAGAAATTATTGCTTTTCTTGGAAAAATAAGTTGTGCCTAATAATATTATCCTGCCTGAACTCAAAATTCTAAAAATATTAGTAATTAGTTAGACTTGTCCCACTATCTTGCAGGTCACAGATCAATAGAGTTATATGCCGGCTGCGATATGAAAATAGATAAAAATCCAACCAAACCCTAGCGCACTTGCGAGATGAAATTTTATTAACACTCAAAGTAGATCATAAATAGAAAAAAATCGCTGAGGAATTGAATGTTTCGGCTCCACGACCCGGGTCGACGGGAAAAGTACACGGTCCAAGGCGGCGTTAGCCGCCCAGGAGCCGGGTGGTCGAGGTCGGGCGCAGTCTTACACAAAAATCGATTTACCTGGCTGGAAATTTTTTAAATATATATTTATTTTTTATGCATTTTTTATTTTTATTACATTTTATTTACTAAAATTGCAAAGGTACCAAATAAACAAAGTACACAAAATCTATACATTAAACTTCTTGGACTTGGCTGTCGTCCTGAGCCATGTGCCGACCCGGGTGTGGGTGCCCTCGCCTTTCCCCGTCACCGCGAACTGGCACAGCTCAACACAATCCAGGCTGGCACCGAAAAACGCCTCCATGGCGCCTCTCCCTACTTGTACGCCTCTAGCTAATAAGGAGGAGTACTGCTGCCACTAGGTTGACTACCCCCATCAAAATGCCTATGTTACTACTGAATATAGGGCATAGGGCATAGGGGTAGAGTACCACATCACAGATCAGATTCCCGGAGAGCTCTCACGTGTTTCTTATATACAGAGCTCTCTCTCTCTCTCTAATATTGGTATATATTATATTATAATACTTAACTTTGTTTCCGAATAAGGTTTGATTTTTTTGAAAATGATTAAAACCTCAGAATTTATTCATCGGAAAAAGCGCCACAAAAATGCGTATCTTCATTGTGACAATACTCTGGCCAAAAAAGGCCAAATATTTTCCCAATAATCACATTAAAAGGGCAAGGATTTCGTCCACGCCGTTATGCGTTACCTCAAAAGGTAAACCAAATACAGTAGCCGGTGACGGATTGACAGTATGATAATGGGTACTACTACGACTATACCTTTGTGTGCTATCTAGTAGTGGGAAATAGTTCAGCAGTACTAGTAGAACTATTTAGTGGAGTAGGTGTAGTGTACCTACTAGCAGAAAACTAAATTCTAGGATTTCGAATAAAGTAGATATATTTTTAAATCATATGTTTATAAATGCAAATTGCAAATGTCGTAGTGCCCAATCAGCTAACAACTTAGGAACAGATCAGTGATGGAGGAATCGATTATGCTGGACATGTACGGCCCAGTACGATTTAGAAACTAAGTAGGTGCCCCCGTGTTTAAGTATCGCGAAACGTTGTTAATATGGAATGATTGTTATTTCCACAGTCCCAGCTATTTTCTCATCTCCTCCGCTGTTCCAAAGAAGCGGTCGTCGAAGAGCTGCAGCGGCCGATTCAGAAGCCTACTCTCCAGTTCAGCCAGACACTCTGACCACAAAATCCTCAAAGGTAAGAATGGCTAATATCGATATATATAATTAGAATTAGTAATAGTAATATTATTAATAATAATAAGAAGAAGAAAATATTTAAAATTATTGAGTATGAAGTAAAAGTAAGGCATTGGTTGTGTAGGAGAAGGGATAAATGGGGGAGGGGGAGGGGCTGAGTAGTGACTCCTTCTCCTCATTGCTCATTAATGACTGGAGTCTTTATGAGAACTTGGCTAGTCTTTAGTGATAAATAACTGTATGATGTGTGGAATCTCAAATGTAATGTGTGTGGATTCTGTGGTAATGCCGACTCTTGAATTGCCTCCTTTTTTTCTTTACCTCTTCATAACTATCATTTTGTAGAGTTTTAAAGTATAGCGTGCATAGTATGTGTAAGAATGAATATTATTATAAGGGTGCTACTAGGTACACGTATCAATGCACGGGTATACAATTATGCTTCCTACTAGAAAGATGATATAAATATATTATAATTTTTAAAGATGTAACTGTTTTATCAAGTTCTATATGTATAATAATGAAAGTTAGAGAAATAGTGTTGATTTGACTGAGTTGTCTTGTGGTGCTGTGCTATTCACTTTGTTTTACGTGTACTGCATGCACCTAAGCTGCACCGCCTCCTCAGGCATTGTCAGTTTATTCACAAAGTTAGTGCCGAGGAGGTAAGTTAAACAAAAGTTGCTCTCGTCGCAGGCCTAATCGGTTGTTCGTGTCAGTGTCTTCTTGTGTTGCGTATATCACAACAAGCCAGCCATTTCTTATCAATTCCTCGTTCAAAAGTGAGTTACAAGAAACACGCTTTCTTTCATTGCCAATTTATTTTACATTTTACATATTATATGAAACAAAGTAGTAAATAAGGTCGTGGCTCCATTACATTGCAAATATAGTAAATATCATTTAAGTGTGGGAATTAATGTGAAAAACGATATTACATTAAATATTGAAAATTAAAAAAGATGCCATCCTTTAAAGTGCTGTTGAAAATGTACAGCTAGTTCTAGAAATGCAGTACGTTGCACCAGGAGCAGTGAATGCTACAACTCTACAACTGTGACTACAGTACAACAATGCCAACGATAGATATGCATATTGTTAGCTAATAACGACATATATTTAAATAAGTTGAAACTCGTTTTGGCCATTGGCTGTGGTTAGTGGTCTTGTTTCTGATTGTTCCGTGTTACTGTTACACATTAGGAGATGGGATTATTTTAAATACATACCTCTCTCAAAGTGGAAAATCTTTATTATTGTGGTAGTTATAAGTTCATAGAAAATACTGTGAAAGTGTCCATTACCATATCCTGTGCATAAATTCAAAAATTTCAGTCTTCATCACAGCAAGTTAAAGGTACTTGTACTAAATACTGTTTAACCATTGACATTTAAAATAATTGTGTTGAATGTGTTGTGCTTTTCTTAATAGTAGCTCAAAGTTTTAGAGAATGAAGGTACCTACCTTTTTGCTTTGCTTATAAATGGGATATTTATTGTAGGAAGTAAGTTTAGTAACATTACAATACAAATGCCATTTACTTGTAAATTACATGACGTCTGTCTCCTCATATCTCAAATTCTTAAGATGTCATTATGTCAAAAATTAAAAACTTCTTTTCTTTCACAGTTTTCGATACGGCCTTAACTCAAATTCTTTTTCTTGTAGTGTTACGCTACGCTACGTTGAACTTACCATGGTATTCAATTTTATGGAATAAAGAGTTCCTTCTTCTTATCAGGCAGCTCAAATTCTTAACCGAACAGTTTTGGAAGCAACGGACTCTTATCAGACTTTGACAGTCAGTTGCAAGTTGCAACCAAACTCTATGTTAGGATTTTCAATGCTGCATTACAACTGTTTCAATTGATCTACTTCTCAAACTATTCCTTCATCCAATCCCCCTTCCAGGCTATAAGGCAATGACATTTTTCTAGTAAAGGAAAGTAAGACATTTATTTATATAGGTACATGGAGGTGGGTGTATTTCGATACTTGACAATCGTCAGAGTTACAAAATTATAATATTAATCATACTCAAATACACTCGCCACGATAAATGATACGTATGCTTATATATCAATTACAAATGTTGATCTTATTCCGTGTAGCATGCAACAATAGAGTCGTGAAAACATAATTTAAACAAAGACAATAACAATAGAAGCTGGTATAGTAAGCTAGCTGCTCCAATTTTTCAGGTTGCAGTTAAATATTTAAGAGTAATAAATATTAATTAAAGTAGAAATTGTGCAAATCAACCACACAACGAATTAGATTGCCATTATGAAAGAATTAGTATTCATTAAGTTATAAATGCAAATAAATTACAACCACATGCAATAGGCCTTAGGCTTTTCGTATTCTACCTTTGCTGTTTGCTATTAGCCATAAAAAAAGCAGCAGTTGTCATTTTTCTGTGAAGTTTGTCAATTATGAGAACTAAAGTCTCATTACTACAATTTATAAAGATACTTTCATGTTCATATCAGACTTAAAATTCAACATAGGTTAACACAAGCCATTTACAATGTAAATATAACTTTCTGGGCTTGCTGAATAGTGAATACCTAGACTAATTATTGCCACATGTTTAAAATTCAAATGGATTATAATATTACGTCAAAATTTTTAATTGCTTCAGTATTTAGATACGCTAAAAAATATTTGACATTTTGGTGCTCTGAGAGAGAAATATAGAATCTCAACAGTGAGCAAGACTCCTGGCCTTTTTGATTCAAGAGTCAGGACTCAGGACTCAGAAGAATAACAATAATAATAATGTGAAGCGTTCTAACGGGATTTTAGTGTGAGTAATGGATGCATAAAGTTTGTCATTAGTCTTTCTATAAAACTTTTAATTGCTTGTTACTTGCTCTTAGATTAAATATGAGAATAACTGATAGTAGAATCGTTCATTTCGTTTGTCTAGTAGTCGACTTTCGTTTTTCTTGCGACTTTTTGATAATTTCATGCCAAATGGCAGTGAAGAAGAAAAGGATAGGAGATAAATATGTAGCCTAGATAATAGAAATACAGTAGCAAGCAGCTTAGCTTATACCTTTTACAGAATTCCCATTCTCACACAGATTTTTGCATGGGATTATACATGTTATGTTGGGAATTGAAAAGTTCCGCAAATTAAAAGAAAAAAGATAGGCCACTTTATATTTATTTATCATTGTAGGTTTACTAGAAAGAGTTGTTTGTGGCTCGTCTCTAGGGATGGACTTTAGGAAGGAAGTTGTTATTGTTCCTGTTGTTAACAATGAGCTGAGTAGCACACAATTGCAATGTTTAGGAGAATGTTTTGTCCTAATTATGATTATTTTCTTGCCATATTACTTTCTAATTCGATAACAACAAACAATTTCACCTTTGTGACATAGGTGTGCACATTTCTGATTCACATGTTAATGTTAGCTGCTAAATAATAGTCTCGTCTAATTTTTTAGCTTTTATTCCTATTCAACATATTATATTTATTACTATTTGCTACTTGTGCAATGATTGAGACAACATTATATAGTACGACGTGCGACTTCGGAGCAGTTTCTCACAGTTTATTCTAGCGTCAACAAAACGTTGGCGTAGTATTAATAATGCAAGTGGGTTCCATAAATGGACGACAATAATTTAGGTACTCATTTTGAAAATTAGTAAAATAAACATTTGCGCTCCGAATCTAAAGATAAAAATGTTATAGTGTAATATCAATATCAAATAACATTTTGCGTTGTGGAGTAATCACGTAATAAGATACTGACCTGTCATCAGTTTCCGAAAAGCGAGTGCGAATAACTTGCTAGGATATTAGCGACAACTTATGGAGTCTCCGAATGGGATTGATGCTTGAAATTTTGTTTTTGCATCTACGTCAGTAGTCTTTTGGGACGTGACAGCTGACAGATCTTGAGTAGTGAGAAAGGAGCAGGAAGAGGTGTACTTGACGTTTGCTCATAGTGTCTAGTCATGCCTATAGGGAACAAGATGATAAGGGAACCTTTTGTTTCGTTACTTGTCAGCTTGTCACCTTATCACGTTTGTTAAAAAGCAAACTTTTTCTGAATCATGTCATTATTTTGTAATAAGTTCCGCTAAAGACTAAAAATAGCATTGACATTTTGATTTTTTTTCACAAATTTTAACATTGATACAACGTTTCTCAAAATACCCTGACCTTTTGGTATGTAATTGTTGGTTGTCCTACGTGAATTTATAGTATTATTTACTAGAGTGATATTCACCTTACTAAGGCAGTAATAAATAGTATGCAATATGCAATGTACTTACTAATTGTTAAACGAGTTGCTATTTATTTTTGACTCCGAATTCACCGAGTAGGGTTATAATTGATCAAAGAGATTTTCTCATATGTGCCTACATCATAGTAGAGCCCTGTGATTTCCGTGATGCCTAAGAATATTTATTTCTTGAGCATATTTTACATAATAATTCAAAGCATCTATTATCCATATCTACCTTTTGCACAGGTTTAGCATACAAACTGAGAATTCTTTCGCGATGGAAATGTTGGATAATCGCCACCACTATTGGCATCTTAAACTTGAGATTCCCATTGAAATTCTAACATTTGCTAAATAAAGAAATAATCTGCTGCGTGAAAGTATTTAAGTATTCGAAACATTTTAAAGCTAAATAAAGCAGAATATTTTGAACATTCATTATTATTCCTCTTGCTTGCTTAGATTTTTATTTTTTATAGCTTTAGGCTTAGCTATTATGAGTTTAGAATGGTAGATTTGTGGGTCCTTATAGTTGTACACTATGAGCGTGCTAATGTCTAAGATTAGATTAAATCGAAACTGCTGCACTTGCTTTAGTGCTAGCTTGCAGCATGGACGCATGGATGGTTTTTTCTTCTTTTGATACGAGTCCAAATCTCCAAGTTCCCTAACTAAGTACATACTACCTATTGCTATTGTCAATGTACAGTCTGATTCTGATAGTTGTCGCTATTTGCATGTTTTCCTTTCTGTTGTCTCACTATCTGTTTACATACCTACACATGCCCTATCCATTAACTTAAGCCGTCTTTAACAGACTGGGCCTTTCAGTCTCTACTGTCAGACGGAGCATGAAAAGCGTTGGAACAGCTAAATTCAGTCTAGCGATTTCTATAGCAATTTCTATATCTAACAGAACTTTTTTTTTAAAAACGGAAGATTTAATTAAATTCAGTCAGGAAGTCATAGTATTGAGATTAATGCGATGCAAACGAAGTTAAAATAGTAATAAGATACTATGCGTGTGCACAAACTCACATTGATTCTGCTCAAAGAAAAACGGAATACATCTATGGCATAAATAAGAATGGACAAGCTATAGAAACTTGTTTTCTTATTGTTTGAGGTTAATCGTAAGTATTTAAGCAAAGAATGCTCTTACATGGAGGGCAAATCAATTTTGATTGAGATGCAAGTTGAATTAAGCAAAACTAATGAAATGATTATGCATTACTATGCATATTACCATTGTTATGATACTTTGGATCCTCATTCTCAATTGCTAATATCAAGTCTACTATACGTACGACTAATGTTATTGGAAGTTCGATCTTTGCTTACTCATACAGTATCTCATATAAAGTTTTCCTTGCACTACAAATAAGAAGAGCATACATAATACGACGTTGTATTTAATGTTAGAAACATGCCTTCCTACATTTCTACGGCGCATCCTACTCTAATGGGGAGTTAGTAGTACAAGGCATAATCAGCAAAAGTTATATAATATAATTTAATATTTGTTGCTTTTTATAGTGAACATGTGTATAGTGTTGTCTTCCCTTAATTTTTAACCACTCGTTTTGATGAGAAAAGAGACAAGTGAAGAATTATATCGAGGCAAGTATAGAGCAGAGTTTACACCTAAGAAGGATTCTTTACCTTGCGTAACCTACTTAACTTTGTGCTTTTGCCTCGTTAGACTTTGCCTTTTGCTTCTTGCTCGATGCTTATAACGTATGAGCTGTGAGTCTGGTCTATTCCACATTACTACAACAAGTCATTAATTCATCATCTAACTTATCAAGTCACATTCCTTTCCTCACACATTGAACTGAATAGGTTATTAGCTAGTTGGGATTATTTGGACTTTAAATGGGCGTCATTGTCCAATTTTTGTATTAAGTAACATAGCTGAGATTTAACAGATGAGTTGTATGAAGTGTTAAAACTGCATCGTGTTAAAATATGATAAGAACTGCTCTGATTTTACTGTAACATTGTTAAATTTTTCAATAATAATAGCAATAAGCATTGAGCAATCAAAATTTTACGGTTTGAATTGTAATTGAGAAAAAAGAGGGTAAGTTTTAAATGTATAATGGCTTGTGCCTGGGCGCCTGGATTTAAGGATAAAGCGTATCATAAATTGTTTAGTAAAGAAGTGTTCATTTGAGTTCTTGTTTAAGGAATTCTTTGTGCAGACTCTCTCAAATAAATAGGATTATATACGATGCAATCAATTATATCTGGGAATAAAAGAAAATTATGTGTCTGTATGTGTGACGGCTGGCTGTCTTGTTATGAATTAACTCAATTTGCATTAGTTTATTAAGTGTATGATCATTTGTGCTGGGAGAAGTTTGAAAGAGGAATCTGAGTTACCTATTTAGTTATTTGCTTTAAATCACACCAACTCACTTTTAATAGCTTTTCCTTTTAATTTATGTGCTTTGTGTGCATATGTGTCTGTTCTCATCCTTATCTAATAGTCACTTCTTTCCTGTTCAACAAAGTCGAGTTTGTTTTGGCAGAGTAGTCATCCCAAGAGTTTTTGGAGGTCAGCAATAGTGTAAAGATCAGTGGTGTGGTGTAGGCATGCCAGTTAAAACATATAAATGCATTTTCCGACGTTCTTTATTAGCTTTTTTTATAAAGTTTACATAACATTTTACGACTTGAGTGTAGAGCATGGATATGTAGCGTATTTGCTCGTCTTCCTCCTGCCTGTCTCTCTTCGTTAGCTCCATGCTCATTCACAATCAAGCCACCAACATCATCACATAACTATCTACACTAGTAAAACAAAGAATTATACATAATAGACATAAAAGCTTCGTGTGTTGAGTAGCTATTGACTCAATTTGCTTTTCACTGTATATCGTTAGATAAAAGTAAGTGATTTTAAGTAGGCAATAAGATTTCAAATTACCTTTCAACTAAGGAACATTAAATAAAACTCTTCCTTGTATTATGTTGACTTAACTCTAGCTCTGAGTGTATATTTTCCTTTATTTAAAGATCTTCTTATTGAGTATTTATGAATTGGGAAGCTTTTATTGACATTATCAAAGGACGATGATTGGATTTGTTAATGTAGTAACTAAAATGTAATTTGTAGTTTCTATGCTAAAATTTTCACATTCACATTCAGTACCTAGAATTTTTAAAATGAAATATTCATAAATAATAATGTTCTTGATGTGCTAGTCGGTAGGAGATCTGTTGTGTCTCTGGTTTTATTACTGCCAGCAAATCCTTTTCTAGTGGTGCGCGTGAGGAAGATGTAAATATTTATTGAAGGCTCATAATCTCATAGCAGAGTTTAAAGTGTAAATATATATTGAAATGTGTATAGAGATGGATAGTTAATAATTCTTTATCATTTGTTTGTTTTCAGATTGAGAGAAGACAGGAATGGTCGTGGCTGGCTAATGAAACGTGAGGGAGAGGAGAGATTGGATTTCATCAATAAATCACTGAATCGCAATGAAGAAGATTAGAAACGATGAAGAATGTGGGATAAGGACGTCGATTTCGGTGCTCAGCTCCGAACAGAAAAAACTAGTCTGCGATTCTGAATTGACGCCGGATTTGTATTGCATGAATGTGAAGCAATTGAGGGATTTAGCTGAGGTCTTGGGCTCAACACTGTGGGATGTAATGAGGTTAAGATAAAGATAAATTAACCCATCGTTCTATTCCACCCTTTAAAAGTCTAGTGCAAAATGGAACTGAAAGTGTGGGTGGAAGGTATCCAACGGATTGTCTGTGGCGTCAATGACAAAACAACGTGCCAAGTAAGTACACTATAATTCCAGGGTTTAAGGGATGGCTAGTTTACCGCACTGTCTGCAACTTAATCAACGCAAAGAGAGAGAGAGAGAGAGACGACGACCACAGGGGAATGTCATAAATGATGGCATATCCCAGATACTCTCAAAAAATTATCCTACACTTACTTTAAAACCTCCCAGTTTTTTATTGACTTTTTTATCTTTCTTAAACTTCACACACGAAGTGTTTGCCAGTTTTACCCGAGTATTTGACATGTTCTGCCAGGTGACAAGACCGAACGCAACGAGTGACACGCCAATCTTAGCACGAATTACACTATCTCTTAGAAATCATTTATTTTTTCTTATTTTCATACTCTCTCCATGTCTTTACTGCAATTAGCGTATTTATTTTGCATCAGAGACAAAATGTCTACCCGTTTTATCGCCTTCATTTGAAATATCTGCCTGTGACTTGTTTTCATATCATTATTCAGATTCTATTCTCCAACTTCCTTCTTCCTTACATTCATATAGTAACGCAATCTGAATAAATGCTTGTCTGTTGCATATCTACATATGAATGAGACATGTCTACGTGTCTGTGAGTGATATCAAGGTGTAGTATTATTATATAGGAAGGTATAGTGAGATGGTTTGTTGTAACAGTGTTTGACTTAATGCAGTCCCTCCGCGTGCAATACTACAAGAATAAAACTGGTTAGTTATGTGATATACTATAATTAGTAAAATTGCAGTCTTCTTCAGTTTACGCGTTGTGCTATTGCAGAGAGATAATTATGTACGTTTTTCCTAAAAGGGGAGGCTTTGCATTCATTGAAAAGAAACTAAGGCACACATTGTTACTTAAATTGAAAACAAAGAACACTGCATACTTATAGCAGACTATTTGTATCATCCTCCGTTTCTTGCATTTCTTCTATTTTGGATTATCTCTGTGTGTCAGTTATACGAAGAAAGGTATACACTATGATTATAGGCATTGCGTATATAAAATCCACGAAGTAACCAACATTTAAATGATGTACATAGCCTATAGGTGCAGTGCACGTACGTTGTGAATGAACTGCGTATTTCTGTATATTAAGTCAAATAGGAACTGTACTTGTTTGTATGTGAAATGTGAACTAATATTGTTGTATTGCTCGGAAGGGAAATGAAATGCACACAGAGTACAGTAAGCTCAAAGCTAGGCAAATCTTTGTCTTTGTCTCCCATATTTACAATGTATTTATTTTTATCTGTAAAAGTCACTCGGATATCTCTACTCTCAAGTAAATACTGCACACAAACCAATTTACTGAATTCCAAGTGAAGTATTTGCCTGAACTCTTATCTCTAGCTCATGTTGCTTCTTTCATGTTTATTCAGTATTGTCGTTACAATACAATGCAATGCACTCTGATTGAAATTGTTAGGGACAGTGAAGTACAATACAGTTGACGGTTGTAGGTAAAAATACACTTCTAAGTTTGTGGAGTGTGTGCTCCCTACTCTGCAGACAGTGCATTGTATTTTAGCAGACAAATTTCTATTGAGGGAATGTTTATTTTATGCACTAGAATTCTAGACTACAGATTGTGTTGGAAATGCACTCACAAAAATAAACGCCTATGCACATATTTATATTGCAAACTGAGACATTTTCTCTGATTGTTGTTCTTTTAGTCTTTGTAAAAATCCTCTTCTAATTGCATTATCAAAGTCCCACTTGAAAGAAAGAAAAATAATCATTGAAGTAGAAACATTTGATAGAAATCTAGGCAAATTTAAAAAAATACCGATTTTCCACTTTAATGCAATGTAAAAATTAGCAACAATTTCCCTTCGAATTCACTTGATATATTAAATACCATTTATCATACCACAATACTTTTTTTTTATTATACATGAATATCGTGTTCTTATTTTACTATGAGACTTTGATAATAAAAAGAATTTTCTAAATAATAGCTAATTCTTTATAGCAGCAATCATCGGCGTCAGAAACAGGAACTTCAATTTTAATTTTAAGTACCTACGAGAAGTTCAAAGAAAAGCCTGTAGAATTAGATCATAAACTACAAACAAATAATTATAAGAGCAAAAGCTATGTCATGACATGTGACAATTAAAACATATTTACTAATCCATAATTTGGATTGTGGTTTCGTACATCTCAGAGCACGTGTATGAGTTTTCCTACTTGCCGTAAGTGCGTTAGGAAGCACATTTTAAAGGAGAATAGTAGAAGGTAATGCGTTTGTTTCGTAGATGGTCATTCTAATCTTTCCTAATATGGTTGTGATAGTATTTGATACATTGTTACAAGTAAATGTAAATTCTAATTCTACGATAGTGATCTTCTGTTTAGCTGCATGCACCTAATATTCATTGAAAATGTAATCAAATGCCATAAAGATTAGCATGCTCTATGAAATACATGTGTCCATGTACGTATATATCTTATAATCCTATATTTATAAATGTGTAAGTATTCATTATTTGTCGCAGTAAATCCCTTCTGAATTGCCGTAACAGATGCACAAAACAGCAAACAATTATTATAGTATTAAGTAGCGAATAGAAAAAGTAAGGCCATTTCCTTTATGGGCAACATAATGAGATGAGCAGTCGCATAATTCAGCTTAAATAAGCAACAATTTAATTACAACAACGTAGAGCCACTAGAAACTTTCAGTTTAAACTTACAATCAGCTTAACATACTTAACTAATGTCTAACCTACAGCTAATTAACATTTTCAGAAATCCAGGTTAGATTTTTGTTGCATCATAACGTTTATTGCAAAATTTTAATTGATCATTAAAGAGCCATAGAAATGGTTTTTAATGAGTTTCCTCGCGCCTCTCCTCTAAGAAAAAATGTGAGACATTGCCAGGTACATGACGCTACTGTAAGACCAGACTTTACATGGGGTAATGCCAAATGCCAAGTGGCAGTCAAAAGGACGAAAGACAAAAGCAAAGTTAAAATACTGCAAGCCCCATAATATTGTCTTCCTTCTTCTTCCAGTAACAAAACGGCGTCAGTTTCAATCCCTTAATGAAAACAGGAAATTATTCTTTTCTGAAATTCCTGATGATACTATGTATGAAATTAGATTTTGGCAATGGTTTATCTTTTCAAATAAGCTGTGCAAATGTGTGACAAATAAAATAAATCATTCTGCGTCTGTTGTGATTTCATCGTATATAAAATGTTTTGTTGTTAAAATATTTATATTATGCGCTTGGATGGTAATTTAATATCTACTATTAGCATTTGTTTATGATCATGTTCTTAAATAAAAAGGATTTACGACACTAAAGATTTTTGCCAATGTTTCTCGTTGGCCCATTTTGACGTATTCTTTATTTTATTCAGCTTTGTAGTCGCTGAGCACGTCGTTTTCGGGTTAATGTCGTTGTTTCTGTGCAACGTAAATGCATTCTTTGAAAAAATAACTGTCGTCCTATGTAATTGTGAATAGGTGATCATTTATTAACGCTATATATGCACATAATATTTAATGTCTGCGCACACTAGCGCTAAGTTAGCTCTATTGGGGAATTATGAACAGTTCACGGCTGTCACAACTAAATAATTTTTCATTGAAGGCTGACTTAACACGTTTTGCCTCTTCACAAACAGCCTTTATAATTTTCGTCTCTAATGACATTTTAAAAAGCAGTGAACCAAGCAAATTCTTCCTTGCCTTCACTAATCTATTAATAGAATCCTTATACCTATCTTAGCGAGCAGGTGATGGAATAAGGATGGATACTCCTAAGCTTACAGATAAAATGTATTAAGGTTTGTCACAGTCTATGAAAAAGAACAAATTGCTCAATGCTTGTCTCTTTTATTCATCAATTTAAAACTATTTGAGATGGACTACCATTTATGACCATTTCAATGAATCAACAGTCAATTATGAATACAGTAAAAAAGTAAAGGTAGCACTGCTGATATCATGCAGCATTCTTACATATTAAAGATTTAAACTGTTTGAATGACTTTCTTAGAATAATAAATGATGTTTTATGTAGTGATTGTTGTAAGAGATAGCATAATTGTCAATTTCAAAATGTATTTAGCTTAATAGAAAAAGGTTCATTCGAGCATTCATTCAATCTCATTAACTCCAGAAAATTATTGAAGCAGAAATTATTGACAAAAATCACTGACAGTAGTTCATAGAGACCTAATCAAAGAATTAATAATATATAATAATGATACGGTTAGTTAATCTTTTATTCTACTGTAAATGAGGAAACTTTTCTTCAAAAAGATGTCCGACCAGTTAGTAACTCATAAATCCGAGATGTAGTAACGTGTGGCCATTTTGCGCATAGGTAATTTAATCTCGTCTGAAATCTTAGACTTATTTAATTGCCCATTATGATTATCCTTGCATCTATCTTTTTCATGTACATTTAGTTTTTTGCTGTTATGCTGTACGATAAGATTACATTTAGTTTTACGATGGTGGAATTAAAAATTCAAAGGAAATTTAAATACTTAATAAATAATGCAGGGTTGTGCTAGCAGACGGTACTATCTGAGTAATAAATATTTAGTTTTAAGAAAATTAAGGTTAAAATAGGCGATCGAATTCTGTTTCAGCGGAATATAGCGCCATGTACTTACATTACTGCACTTACGTTACTTCATTTTGAAAAAGCTACAGATACAGGTTCACAATAATTTTAGGCCAGGCATAATGACCTTCGTTTTAGGTGATTTATCGCACATCACATGGATAGATACATAAATGTATTATTTAGGTACACAAGCTGACTATTTTGCAAAGGAAGATTGTGGGCATGGCCATATGTTTTCGGTTATGGCATATGTTTAACTGACATCACTTCAATGACGTGTTGCCACAATTTTCATTTGATATGATATGAGCAGTTGGTTACTTTAAGCAAAAGTGCAGCTGCACTCTGCACTATATAGAATTACCAAAACGTAATTTCATTACGTTTCTGTTCAATTTTTTGCTCATATGCTAAATATCTCTGTAGCTATTACTGAATGTCGGTACCTATGTAAAATGAATCTCGCAATATTATGAGTGTGTATTGCATTTTGGTTTAGAAGCAGAAATCGACAGAAATATTACACGAATGTCCAACGATGTAAAACAATTGCACCGTCTATGTATGTCACTGTTGCATCGGTCATGTCATCTTGTCATCATTATTATTATTTACTGATTATTATTAGTACTATCGTTGATGTTATATATATACATTTTATATGCTATGCTTACTTTGTATTCTATTGTATAGGTTTATAAATTGTGTTACGAAGAGCCGTGTAGAATATTTATATTAACTCTTCTTAATCTTTTAACAGGATGTGGTGTATGCTTTGGCACATGCAACTGGAAAAACAGGGCGATTCACCCTCATTGAGAGATGGAGGAATAGTGAGCGCCTGTTGGCACCGAACGAACAACCGCTCAAGGTACAAATTCACTCCAATTCTAATAATAATATATCATAGTTTAATATAGGATTTTCGGATTTTTAGATGATATGCTCTGAGCTGATGTAAAGTAGTTGAGCATTTAGGTAGCTATAGGAGTCGACTTGTCGTTCAGCTTTATGCGAAATTAGCGTCAACTTGTGCTTAGTCTTGATAAAGATAGTCAGTAAGTCAGCGGTGTGCACACATGATTTTTCATGTATAAAGTATGGAGGACATGCTAAATATATTTCGTACTTATGCGCTGAGTCTGTGTGTATGGATCTTTGCATTTCAGTGACTTACTGACTGACTTACAATTAGATACATCTTTTGCGTAGCTATTTGTTTTACGCTTAAATAGTAAATGTCATACTAAGCCTATGTACCACTTTTCATTCTGAAAATAAATGAATCGTCATTCATTCCCGGTCTGTCCTACAAGAAAGTAGCAGTCGGGAGAAAAGTTTTAAAAAAATGATTTCATTTCCTAAGTATTTGTTGTAAGGTTAGTTCCTCTAAAATAAACTGCAGAATAAATATTGTTTGAGATTGTGTAACTGATTTTGGGATTGTAATTGGTGCAGGTCCTTCTGAAATGGGGAGAACATTCGAACGACGTGCAGTTCATTCTTCAATGGTCTCCACTGGACTCGGGAGGATCGAAATTAGGTCCAACGAAGCCAGCTCCAGTTCTTTCGGATGGATTCAGCCACAACGACTCCTCTCATTCCCCCTCTCCGTTCACTGGAAAGTTTAACCATTCGAATTCTTATTCGAATTCTGGTAACAGTGTGGGCCATGGGAACAGCAACCCTCCAATTCAAGCCAACGGGCCCTCGAAACGAGGAGCCTCGACGTCCGCCTCATTATTTAGTTCAAACGAGAGTAGAAATAACCACTCCCTTTCAGAAATGGGTGGCAATAACAAACGAAAGGATCCGAACAATGTGGTCGGAGTAGTCAGAGGGATCCCTCAACGAAACAGTGACATAAATCAGTCAAATCTGATGATGCACAATAGTTCGTCGCCAACGAGCAGTTCTCCGAGTTTGAGTGAGTTCAGTGGAAATCCCAATGGGAAAGTGATAAGTGGTGGAATGACAATGTCGTCAGGAATCCCAGGCAACAAAGACAGCTCTTCGACAAAACTTAAAGACTTTAACTTGAGCAGCCCTCCTCCGTATCGAGAGCCGCCGAACCCGCATAATAATAGTCCTGTTGGTGGTTTGAGCTCGAAAGGACTGTTGCCTCCTTACAGAGAGCCGCCACCACCCAATCTCAATCACCACCCTAATCATCTGCAACAAAGGCTGGGGAATAATAATTCTCCTGTTCTGATGCAGCAACATCCTGGGAACAATAGCAGTGCTAGTTCTAGTTTACAAGGAAGCCCCAGTGTTTTGGGGAGTGGGAACCATGCAGCGTTCAACAATACTAATAGCAGTAGTAATGTGATTAGCCCTAATAGTATCTCTCAAGATAATCATAGTAGTGGTAGTAGTATTAGTAATAGTGCGCCGAATTCTAAGGACTCTCCTCGACTTCCACCTCATAGCCAGGAGTCGTTTTTCAATTGCCCTAGTGATAAGTCTGATAGTTTCACATCTTGGAAAAATAAGGTGAGTCTGATGACCAATCTTTTTATTAAAACTTTTCCCCAATTTCCCAACCCTCCCCTCCTCCCTTTACACAACTCCACTTACTTTCAGCAACTCAAATTTACTTATCCTTATTGGCACTACTAATAACATCTCACTATGTCCCATTACAACTAATAAAGATAACTTCATTTCAATCCTTGGAAAATATGCAGTCAGCCAGATAGCTGTTTTTACTACTTCTTCAGACAGTCAATTGTTTAATACACAGTGTAGCACTTTGCATGCTTTTAAACTATTACAGTCATCCACTGCGTTGTAGTAGTCGCCAGTCGCTCTATTCGTGTACGTATGTCTCTTCCTCATCAAATGTAATAATAAAAAGACATGACACAGTGATTGCACATCAGAGTGCAACCATTAAAGTTGAACTCTCAGATTCCCATCCCATCATATCTTTTCTAGTTTAAAATGCACATCACCGCTCGCTCATTTGAAATAGGAATGGGCACATGAGAAATAGAGAACAATAACAATGCACTGCATTGTACAATATTCTCTGATGCTTACTTGTGTGTGTGATTTGTATTGTCTCAAGAAATGAAATCAAAGCGCCGAGCTCATAAATTATTTTGTATTCACAGTCGCTAATTATAATAATAAAATAAATGCGCAGTACATTGCATACAGGGCTTTTCATAATCATTCGCCTCATTTCTTTTTTGCTAATATTAAATGTCTTACTACTACTACATACCAATAATATATAAAAATAATGGTTGGGAATGCTATGAGCTAAAGATCTCTACAATTAAAAAATTCGGAAACATTCAGTTATACGTATAATAGAAATTTCATGCTAAAATAAACTGTCATGACTTGACTAAATTAAATATTTGTATTATGAAATGTCCTGTATTTTTAAATACCTACTGTACTCACTTTACCCCATTCGTGATATTTTTTGACAATTGGTTCTCCTCTGTCCTAACTCATTTTAGTGTTTGAATGAAATGAACTCCTTTTCCGTTTGCTATTAATCCATTGTGTGGCTTTATCTCACATAACTTAGAATAGCTAGCTAATATTTGTTGAATCCCTAACTGCATAATGTTTAATTTAAACACTTGATCAATGTTAATATTATGCCAAAATAATTCAGTGTGGTCATTTGTTTTCTTTTTGATGCCATAATACAATGTCCATTGTTGTTTTGTTAAGTTTGCTTAATGTTTATTTGGATTACTTAACAGGACCACTTGCTTGCCAATGGTGATATTCCCTCGTCTAACCAAAATGGCTCTTCATTACCGAAGCAGTCGCCAATTTCCAACTCGAATCCGCAATACAAAGATTTGGTCCGGCTCATTAATTTACAACGGGAGAAACTAACGTCACAACAAGCTGAGCTAACACAAGTATGTTCGAAAATTTGATCTTCGTGCATTTACCTTATTTGTGATTTATAGGCTATTCCTATAAACACATATCTTGTATCTGTATGCATTGTTGTCGAATTGATGGATGGAGGCACATCCTAGGATCTGTGTTTCATCATCATGTCAAGTTCGTTTTGCAGAGTCGTAACATAATACCACGTCCCAACTAATTAAAGTTTCCCATCTCCAAACTGACTTAACTGTACTTTCGATTAATTACCGATTTCCTTTTAAACATTCCGTGCCACGTGTATTTGCACACATTAGCAAAATACAAGTACTACCCACGTACTTTTCCTATAATGTAGAATATGCCTATAAATGTTGGTATCTGATCCTAAATGTTTTCAAATATAATTTGCACAAATGAAGTTGAAAAGTTATTGTTTAATTAGCAATTACTTAGACCATAAAGTTTTGCTAATATCAAGGCATTAAATAAAGTTGAAATGTTGAAGTATTTGCTCTCGTAGTGCTTCTGGTATGTAAAGTGATGCTTATAATGTTTGCAGTACGATGCAGAGATCATGTTTTGGGAAGGAAAAGCGCGAGAACAGCAACGGCATATGGAGTTCATTACAAAAGAAATTGCCCGTTTGGAACTTGTCAGTGCCCAGCATGAAAGTCAAGTTTTATCTTTAGCCCATTTAGAAGAGGAAAACGAATTTGTTAAGCAAGAGTCTGATGTTCTTAAAAATGAATTGGGCGGCCTTCGTACAGAGCTGACGAAGTGTGAAAACGAGCTTCTCCAGTGCAAGAATCGGATAAGGTATTCGAACATGTAATCCCAGATATTTTTTTACTTACTTCAATTACACTACTTATTGAGGCGTGAAATATAAAATATGAAATGAATTGTTTGCATTAGTAAGTACATTAGTTGACCAGTCGCTGTAGGATAAGGTTTTTCCGTTTTTGCCCATAACTCGCACCTGTAATTACTAGACTAAAAAACCAATATACCTACCTCCTTAAACGTGAAACCCACTCGACGCTATTACATTGAATTGGCAGGCTTGGACATAGAAATAAATTCAATGTTCTCTGACACTACACGGCTCTGTAGACATACAACTATAATGTTATTATTATTACCTACCTACTTATATCCATGTATACTGAATAGGCTAGCCATTTTATTTTAAAAGTATTTATCTTCAGTACATTAATTTACTGTTTGTTTTCCTTCTGTGGCTTACTTTTGGGGATAGACTTTTTTATACAAAGTTAACATTCACTTATGGCGAAATCTGATTGCTCTTGAAGGATGTGTTGAGACGATTTGCCATTTGTGGTTGCAATCTTCTCCAATCTGACAGGTGTATGATTTTTAATTGATTCTGCTAACGGGCTGTGCATGCTTTTTAGGTTGTAACTTTTTCCTCCAAGTGGATACTTGAGAGTTAAGGTAAAATATTCAGTGACAATGACAATGGCCAAGACCAAGTGCGCAGTATAATTGTGTAGAGAGAGGATTCGAGCATGCAATTACTTTATTATTCAATCAGCAAGGCAAGCGATATTCGCACAGGACAAGCAGGATGAGAATGTATAAAAACATTTCGTGGATGAATCAGGAGCATGAAGATATTGAATGTAAACTGCTCTTAAATTTTTACACTTTAAGCTCACCACCGTAGTTTTGTTTGTTTTTCTAGTCGACAGCATTAGATAAATCACGGATAGCATTACTTACATTGTGGTACATGAGGGTTTTTAATGCTTGTTAGTGTAGGGAGCTGAGTGAGTGTAGCGACGACGACTGTAGTTAGTGCCTAGATCAAAACAACCTACCGAACCTGTTTCTCTTTTTCGTGGTTTAGTTTTTGTCATTATATCTCTTTGTACGAGTGTGTGGGTGCTGTTGCCTTAATGCAAATGTAAAGCAATGAAAAGTTTTATGTCTTCTAGCTTTCTGCATGGGATAACGGTAATAAAATTGGAGTTATGTCATGGCATGTGATCTGCGCTTCAGTCGGTAACAGCAGAGGGGAAATTATTATTTTACAACCATTAAAATGTAGAGCGAACGAGTAATATTCGCATAACATAAAATAAATAAAATTCATATTAATTATGCATGCGTGGCATTATGTCTTTATTAGACTATGATATAACATTTATGGTATGGTGCAAGCAAGGTATATGGTAGGTATATGTCTCAGACACAATAAAAATGCAACGATTCTCATAATTTTTTTGTCATTTTTTTCAATTTTTGACAATAGGTTGTTGATGGACGAGCTACACAGCACTCAGATGCAGATGAGTCAGCGACAAGAAGAGTGGGTGCAACGGGAAGCGAATACGTTGGCCGAAATTGAGCGTCTCAAGAAAGAATTAGACGTGGCTCGAAGGGAGACGGATGCTGTGTCTGATTTGTCAGGATCTCTGGATAAAGAAGTGCACTCTTTGGAAGCCAATTTATCGGAAAAGAAGAAGCAAATGGAGCGACTTGTGGCTGCAATGAAAGAAGCCAACTTGCAGAGTTTAACTATTCACCCACCTGACGAAGTCATCGATGGGGCAACTCACCATCGATCCGGAAGCACTAGAAGAATGATAGGCTCTCCGCGACAGCTTGAAAATGCAGCACCCACGAGCAAAAATCCGCACGGCGTTTGGGTTTAAGACAGGATCTTGGCCTTCGAAACGAATATCATTAGCAATAATTGCATCGGCATTTAAATAATTAAGAATTTATAATAGGATATAGTTGAACAGATGAAAAATATCATTATTGTAGTGTAGGTAGCTATGCTAACAATTGATATTGACATGGATTTAAGTAGGATAGGTCAGAAGAATTATTTAGTAGCTGTAGAATGTGGAACACAATTCTAGTGACATATTGTTTACACTACAAAGATGCATAATATATGGAACAAGTAAATGCAAAGTTTAAAAGTCTTTTACTGCTATGCAAAGCCGTAAATATAAATAAATAGGTACCTACCTCTAGTATTTTCCAACGCAGAGAAATTAAGTGTATGTAAGGGATTGGCCGAGTTTGTGTTGACTAATTATTTATTGAATTTATCGTAAGCCCGGAATATTATTTAGGAATTCTATTAAGACTCCCTAACGTTACTTTCTCAATCTAATTGTTATACAACCATAATTTGTCGTCACGTTTGTATTAGATATAGGTTTATATTTTTAAGGTTCAATATTTGCCATTATAAATTATTCGTTCTGAACTTTTTTTCAGAAATTGATAATGAACTGTAATTAACAAGTTATCAAGAAACACCTTAGATTTCTGCGAATATCCCTAGGGATGTTTTCAAATGTAGCTGTAGAGAAAGAAACTACTACAGATAAGTACAAGAATTTTAGGAGGTTAAAAAGTTTGCCTTAAATTACCTGTAGATTTATTATATCCTTGTTGTAATTGTAGTTGATAAGTAGAGTAATTTAATATTTAGGAATAAGTTGTATTTGGCAAGATATCCAAAGCGCGTTTGTAGCTATGTAGTACTAATTTATGAACGTCACACGTCGTAGTAGGTAAATGTAACAAGTGAAGAAGAATTAAATTATTAGCTCTATGTATCTAGTTATCTTATTGTGTGCATATTAACTGATACAGGTGACTATATGTTTCTCGAATGAATCACAATGAGTTTTTATTAATATCTGGTTAGGTAAAGTTCAAAGTTATATGAAAATTCACAGTAGGTATAAGAAACTATTTATTATCACTGTTTATAGTATAGATATTGAAAGAAAGATCGTTGACGCATGTATATAAACTAATTGTTAAGTAACCCACGTCTACAAATCGTTAGGATATGATAGGTGCAGTAAAATGTTAAACGCAGGATTATTACAATGACAAATTGTGTTGGTAAGCAGCTATTATAAAATGTAATATTAAGTTCATTTATGTCAGGTATTATTAGTATTGACTTGTGCTGTGACTCTTCTGATACTATGGCTATGTGTACGTTCTGCTTTGCAATACATCTTCAAATTGACTGATCCTTTGTTCATTAATAATAGTCTTAAAAATTTAAAAGCTCTCCAATTTGCTTTAATATCTGGAACTTACAGTTTCAGCCATATTTAGTCGTCTTTCCTCATTGAATGATCTTCCTTCTAAGACGTAGTGAGATTTGTTACTCGAATTTAGTTAAAGTTTACCCAAATAAACAGTAATCTCAGTATTCACCGATGTTATGTTCAATGTTTGTCGTAATTGTAAGTAAATTATGCTACATGGAATGTGGAAGCTTCTGGAAAAATTGAAGTAAAGGCAATGAAATAATCGTAATTGTTAATTGCATTTGGGACGTGAAGTTTTATTTAGCATTATTATATCATAATTAGTTCTGAATGATTTTGTAGATTTATACTCAAAATTATTTTCAAATCCATTCGTTATTTCATTTATGCTATAAACAGTGTGTATATATTAAGTGCTAAAATGACAATAACAATGACTCAGTTCAATCTGGGTAGTATAACTTTATTAGTATATCTGTATAGCATTGACGTATGCAGTACAATACAGTCCATGGACATCACAATATAGGTACGTAATTTATAGTTTTAAACTATAAGGAAATTTGTGTTGACTAAATAAAACAATGTGGGTTTGGCTTAATTACAACATTCACACAACAAACAATTAAGTAAGCAGTAGTACCAGATTCATGTTTCAGGGGATTCATTATCTAACAGCACCAAAGTCTAAGCCAAGTAGTACTCTCAGCATACAATACAAAACCGTAGTGATATAAAATTAGTATAAAATGGATATCGACTTCTAAAACAAATAAATAAATAGTTACTTACATTTATGAAAATTTATCTTTAATAGATCATTAGGAAGACAACTAAAGTTTATCATGGATGACTTAAAGCCCTAGATTGGTTTGAGAACAAGGTTTCAAAATGCTACCTGCTTTGAGGACCAAGCAGAAAATAATTTCACACGCCTTTACAATACACATGTAGATAGAATATTAATATTCAAATGTTTTTATACGCTAATTATGACCAGTATTACAAAAAATTTGGAAATGCATCGATAGGTATTGCACATATTGCATAGTAGACATTTTGGGTAGAAGTATTGAGGTACCTACGCACTAAAATAAATATGTAAGTATATACTTATGAAAATTTTGTTACGTTAATACATTAATAAAGGTAGGCAAGTCAAACAGAGCCAATAAATTACTACAAGTTAAGATAGCCGAATTAGGTTTATGACATTATGAGTAAATGCTAACGGTAAAATTAGGTTTTGTGGATAAAACTTAAACAGAGGAGTTCGTTGGACTTTCTTACTTACCCTTCTCATTGCAAAAAGTCATCAATGTCTCGTTGCGATAAGGGTTTCACCTGCTGAGGTGGATTTTTGGATTTCGATTGCATTGTTGCCATTGTAATTAGATTCGTATCGGAGTTTGCATTAGATTGACGAGGCTGATTAATACCAGGAGAACCTGAAGGAATGGAGTTATAGCTTGGTGTTGACATTAACGGGGTAGAGGCAACATGGGAAACACGGTATTGTTGTGACTGAAGATGTGCAAACTGAGGTGGTTCCCACATTGGTGGAGTATAGAACTGCCCAGATTCAGACAGTGTCATGTTTCCAGGATACGACGGATCGAATGGTGCCATGGAATTAAGGCGAGCAGTGGTTCCTTTCAATGCTGCTGCTGCATCCACAGATGTTCCTGGACGGGGTGATCCAATGTTCATAGAGGGCATAGACGTGGAGGATGGGAGCGGTCCTGGTGGTACACCAATTTGTCTTAAATTTGCCTCAATCAGAGTCGATGTTAGATCCTTTGGCTTTGAATTTTTTGACTCAATCAATGGAGCCGGGATATTGTTACAAAGCTGGGAGCTGGAGCTGGAATATCAAAGATGTGTTTAAGTTGTGGCCGTTGTAAATAAAAAAGAAAATTTTGAGTCAGTTAATAGTAGGTACCTGGGTTTTATTACGCCACTTTCTGTCGAACTGGCATACGGTGATGTTGCAAAGATACTAGAATAACTTTTCGAGTTATTATTAATCGTCGTATTTGATGAATTAAAATAGGCGCTTAACCCATCAAAATCCGAATTTGTACCGTTTGAACTTGGCTCTGCCAAATCCGAGTGACTGCTTATCTCAGATTTCCTGTTAGTAAAAATAAATGGGTCAGTAAAACACGTTACACGTGTACAGTAAAAATATAAAAACAATGCAATTCTCGGTGAAATTAACACTTACAATTGTTCCCGCTCCTTAGCGATGGCCCCAACCTCCTCTAATTTTGACTTATGCTCATTCTCAACTAAACTAACCATCTCATGAACAAAGTTCATTATCGTCGAAAACTGCTGTGAGGTAAGTCCATTTTCAATGCATAAGGGGAAGACGAAAGGCAAAATCTTCGTTGCAATCACTTCTTTCGTCACTCCCAATTTTTTATGTGTGACAGCCAAGCGATAGATTCCTGTTTAAAAAGACATTCTTTAAATCAAACCTAATTGCATAAGTCGCAGAGTTTAAAAACGATTTCTAACCGATTATCCCCATTATAACTGCCGGCTCTCGGGATGGAATTTCGGTCAAGAACGGAAGCACAAAGTCCATAACTAGCCATTTGTCTAAATGATCTAAGATCTTTCCAAGGGATACTAAAGAATTTACCCGAACCTGAAAAAATTAATTATTTGGCTAAGTATATAGTTTTTGGAATACACAGATGTATCAAAATTAATTATAAAGGTCTTTATTACCGAAAGATTTTGGGTACTCAAGCACAGTCTTTTAACTCTGGGCAAAAGCGAATTCTTCATGGCCGGATAATCAATAAGGGCCGCGAAACTGGGAATGATGGACAGGCACGACTCTTGAACCTGAATTGAATCAGATTCTAGGGAGCCATAAAGTAAGGGTAAGACGTCGGACTTAGTAATTTCAGGAGGTGTCTTTTGGAGCAATAGCTCCATATACTTCATGAATATAAACAGAACCTAGAACATAAAAATAGTGACATAATTAGAAATTAACTACCCGAGTTCATACTACTTGGGAAAAAATGCCTAATAGAAGATATTTTCCTACCTGAACAGGCTCACGCAACTTCATAACGTCCTTCAAGTATGGAAGTATATGATTAGTATACTCGTCGTTGGAAGACCATTCGGCGATTTGTAAAACGTTCGGAAGAACGAAAGGTACCATTGAAGGGTTAACAAATTCTTGAGCCAGACAGGGAACAACGCTATTCCAAATGTATCAATTCATTATATTTGTATGTTTTGTTTTTAAACTGAAAAGCTTGCTGAATTTCATGTATCTTACCGGTGGACGCGAATTCTGTGTGGCAGTATAGGGAGAATGTCCGAGAGACCTTTGTAGAATTTACTCTTTTGTAAGTTGCTCCACTGGAACAGAGAGTCCAGATAGTTTAATGTTTTGACACCTTCATCGTAGAAAAAGTCAAACTAAAAAATATTAAACAAAACCACCCCGTTATTTTATTTCAAAGTTTTAAATCGATCTCGCTATCTCCGACCGAATATGTTTCACAGAACAAGGACTGCACCTTTGTAAATTCATGAAAATCTGGTCGATTCGACGGTATATAACTTAGGATGCGTTTTTCGAAGTTTCTCATATCTGCAGGGATACGTTCCAGTTTGATGTCCGCAATCGAACTTTTAAACTGTTTGGAGTGAGATAATTTAAATATTAGCAATGCTGTACATATTTTATAAAATTTGAATAGGAAATGAACAACTAATCTGCTTACGATATGGAGATTCCTTTTATGCGCAGAAAAGCTACCACCACTTTCTACTAGTGGTTTACCACCATTAAATGCAGTATATGCTAATAAACCTAATGAGAACATATCACTGGCAGCAGAACAGGTCAAGTTATTTGTGTACTCAGGCGCGAGATAATCCAGATTCTGCTGAGCCAAATGGTTCAGTTCTTGGTCATATTCTTTAGCGTCAGTCTTTATCTGAAATAAAATAAAAATGTCCCAAATAACCACGTGTTTTAGCATTGAAATTGGAGAATATTTAAAATAGTCAACAATTTACAGACCTCCTCAGTTCCAGTAGTAACGGGGATGACAAAATCCAATCCGAATATTTTCCAGGCGCCTTGTTGGTTAACGATGACAGACTCGGGACAGACATTCCCGTGGATCATTTTTACATCCTCGTGCAGAAAGGTCAAACCATCACATATTTGTAATAGTCCATACTTAATTTCAATTTCATGTAGTTCATATGTCTTCAACTCTGGTCTCAGAGACTCCATACTGTTGCCTCCTTGACCAAGGATATTAGCAAGACTCGCGAATACTGGCTCTGTAGCGAAAGCTAAAGTGTCCCTGTTGATCATCAAAAACAAAATTTAAAACACTGCTTTGCATTGTAATTTCTGAAACGGCATACAAAAAAAACCTTCAATTCAGTAGTTAGTACTAAGTACTTCGACTCTGTATTCTACTTAAATTGGTTTTCATACAAGTTTTTCAATAGGTACTGGATTTTTGTTTGAAAGCTTTACTAAGACCTCCATAAGAAAATGAATGCATTTATTATAATAAAAAAATGGCATTAACAATGATAGCTTGAGCAGGACAATTGGTAGCAATACCCCAAGACAATCTGTGACTATAAATGTGAGTAAAGTCAAAAGTTTCTTAGGGTCTTTGCAGTTCCTACTTGTAAACAATTCCTGACTTTTTTGCTAAAAATGGTCAGCTGATCAGATCTTATTATATGAAATTTAAAAATTCAATATTATGTTGACATTGCTGGAAAGAATTCGTCCATAGTTCGTCCATAGAGTCAGTTTAGAACATCGTGCCCGTTTCGTCCTTAATTTTGAAGTAATATAGTACTCAGATTAAAATTTGTGATCATTAAATTAATGAATTTAATTTAATTATTAATTTTAATTAATGTTGTAATAAGAAAATGGAGATGTGCTAATTAATATCAATGAACGCGAACGTTCAAACTTACCAGCAATATCAATTTTGAATTTTTAAAGTAAACATTGCTACAGCTGATGACTTTTGGGCAAAACATAAGAGCAATTATCATAGCCAGAGAAAATTTTTGTTGCTACGTACTGTATATATGTTAATAATTCTTTCTAGCAAAAATTACCGTGAGTCTTCGAGCGGGTGCTGTACAGTCAAAAACTTTGGATGGCGTAATCTAGTTAGTTGGTTCACGCCTTTTTTAACAGTAGCCGTCATCGTATCTCTGTCTTTCTTTGGCCATGACGCTAGTTGTTTTTTCTCAAATACGAAAATTGAGGCTTCTTGCTTAGTACTTTTTTTGTAACCTGAATATATTTTCCAGGTCAATCCTGAAAATAAGATATGATAAATTATACTTTTAAATTAGAATTTCAAAAATGATGAATGCTAGGAAAGACGGGACGAAATATTACCAGGACCACCGCTTCCAATTAAATTATTGATCTCGAATTCCCTAGTTACTGGATTTCCAGGCAGGACGACTGACAATTGAGAAACCGTACTAGTCACCGAAGAGACCGTATTCCTGAGTTTATTAATCACGCTGTCCATTTTTCCTTTTTACGAAAATAAACTAGAGACAGTTGCAATGCAACTAGAGACTGACGTTAAGTTGAAATTCAAAATTTATAATTGACAATCCCAATCCAGTTTTTAGTATAGCCAATCCCTAGAGGCGTATCCTCAGTATCCACTAAGCCTAATGAAACAGTTAACAATACAAAATATTACTTTATTGAAGAAGGCGATAAATCTTCTTCGCCAATTATCTAAAAACTACTGACTGATGGGAATGAATTATCGCTTTTCAACTTGGAAGTTACGAAGACTGTCGGTAGTGACTTTCCGTCAGATTGGAGAAAATTGCAATTGAAATCCCCGCGCCAGATATGCAGGAGTTTCTTGTGACTCCCAGCAATTCAAGGAACACTACAAACCTACAACACAAACTAATCCTGTAACGATCGTCCTTTGACTCATTCCTCACTTTTAGGCAGACGGAACAGTACATAGAAGTGCAAGTGCAAGCAAGTAGCAAGTGCTGCATGCTGGACTAATAAGTATGTATTCAGTATTGTAAATGGTAATTATTGTATGACTGTATCATTGTTCACTTGTGTGCTCTTCTGTCTGGAATTAATGAGAAAAGACTAATAGGCGAGGGCGAGCGATATGGAGTGGAAACGATGGAGGATGGAGATGGAGTCCTCGGTCCACTACATTTAAATCGCATTTTGCAGATCTAGTCAAATAATAATAATATTATGTCAACAATATCCCGATAGAAGTTGGAACAATGATAATTGGCATAATATATTTCAGGGTTTTGGAGCTTCAAAACATGTTTTATGATCCCAAAGGCAACATACTAATGAATTGCATGATTTTTGTAAGTCGTTTCAGAGTAGGCATTACAATAGCGTCTCAAAAATAAAGTTATTTTTTCCTTGTTTAATAATTACCTGCCAACACAACAGTGATCGGAAAACAAAAATGCGTCTCTAAAACTATTTTCATCTTTTGCATACTGAATTAAAATTACCTATTCCACAATATATGGTCGCCTTATATTTACTCAGTTGTGGAACTGTATGGTTTTGTTTTTTTGTCTGTCCATCCGACCCTTTTCATAATAAATAACTTTACATAAAGCTACGTCATTCAAACTTGCCGTGTGTCATCTAGACAATCTGGAGTTCAATAGGATCACTTAATTTAAAATTGGGGCCACCGACATTCGGTAGATTGAGTCATCCAGAGGTCAACTCACTAACAAATTGAATAAAAGGTTCAAATTTTGTACATGCACGGTCTAAGGACAGGACAGACTAATCGGGAAAATGGGATCAACATATCTAGATTAACTGGATCCTTCAATCAATCAACTGCAAGGTCACGTCAAAAACGGGCCCAGACACTTCGTTATTTATCTCGGTGGGGCTGTGATCCCGTCACCTCGGACCTCTGGGGCTACTCTGGGGTACCATATGTGACGGGGTCTGCAGAGTTTCCATATTTGAAATTATTGGTCCTATAATAACCTCAAGATAAGTAGCATATTATGAAAGTATGAAAAACTATGCTGCTGTACAATCCATTCAAAAATTATTGTGTACATTCAGGGGCAGGGCTGCCAAATATATTATCCAATACAGAGACGTTAAAAGTTACTTTGAATAATTGCAAACATGATGCTTCAAAAATATTTCATTTCTTTTACATTTATTTACCTAACTTTATAATATTTTTAACGAACAAGCTATACATTAGGTAAAGGTAGGTTAGTAAGTAATGAGTAAGTAGGTAGGTATATATTAACTAATCCACCACATTGAAGATGAGTATACTGTGTTAAGCGCTTCTTGAACGTTTTTTGGACTACAGATTCGAACTTCTTTTGCGAAATATCATTGAACGCTGTGTTACAGCGCTGCAGCTAATTAGCATAACAACGGTAGGTACCGGAAGATAAACAATGTTTCGGAAATGTAATCCAAATTACTCTCAAGAAGCGCGTGACCCATACGTACTGCTATAACATCACCCAGTCTAGTAAAAAAAAATCGAAAAATAAAATGTCGTAAAATATTGAACATTTCACAGCTTGATCTTAGAATAGTAAGTGTTTATTAGACTCTTGATATTTTTAAAACTTGCACCACGCTCTTTTAAAAGTTAGAAATATAGTCATTCAGAATTTAGGAAGTGAGAAATTTTGTTGTCTTCCATAAGAATCCGAGTTACTATAATATGCTTTCATAAATATATTTTTAGCAATGGGAATTTTGACTTTGTCTTACTCCGGTTTGCATTGAACTTTTCTACCTGGCAACACTTTTCTTAAAAACAATTTAATTTTGTAAATAACGTAATGTTAAGGTATTTCTCCATTCAGAGTTACAATAGTTTTATTACTTGAATCTATTAGAATTTTCATCTTCTTTATGCAGTCTTCAATAAAGATTTTTAAAGATTTTGCTTTTCCAAAACTATTCAGAACAATGTCCAAATTTCATAGGGCTGTTTTGTATAGGCCGGTAATCACTTGCAGATACATACCATTGACGCCAATCATCATGAGACAGAATCCAGTTAGTCCTCTTTCAGCTTGATAGAATGGACAGGTGAACAGAATCAAAACTATGAAAAAGGTAACCACACTTTTGTGGACCAACCAGATGTTCATTATTGATCTTGAATTCTAAACAATGCCAATTACAAATGTTACTCAGGATAAGACAAATAATTCTTTTAAGTTTTGTACATTATCCATATCCCACAATTTATTATATCCAACTACCTACCTTAATTATACCTCAGATACATATTATTGTTGTACGTTATTATACACATAAACTTCATGATTACAACACAACAGGAAAAACGATACCTACCAAGACGATTCCATTCATGAGAAGGGAAGCACTGACAACTTGGCAGAAAAGACATAGTAAGTAGGGCAAAAACATTTCGGGGTCATCCTGCAAATTCCGATGTGCTTTCCCTTTTGCAAACATTGAGAAATTTGGATCGAAATAAGTTGACAGAGAAACGATGATTCCGAAAAAACCATCAGCCTAGATGTGTCCAAATTTATATATTAGGCGGCCATTAATTTTATTCTTCTTAAAATTGTGAAGTTACTGGCCAAAAATATTTTCATTCAATGATTTGACTTAATAGTAAGACTTAAAATATATACAATGATTATGAGCAAAGAACAGTAGAACAGCCCCGAAAAATAGACGACAAATTCAATAGGTGTACTAATTGCCGATATTAACATCAAAACAATTTTTTTTAAATGAATAAAGCAACTTCAGAATTTTTATTAACTTACAAAATCAGTAGTGCCGACCATAAAGCCGTAATTTCTTGGAGAAAAAAGTGACATTGTCCTTTTCGATTATCTGAAAACCTTCTTCTTTATTTATACGTTGCAAATAGAGCATACGATTGCTTCAATGAAAACTATGCTCGAAAACACCAAGTAATTGCCACACTGAGAATATCATAAGATAAGCAATGTTCGGTAGCTAGCAACACAGAAAAGCATCAAATATGCGGAAGTGAAAATATACGGTCATAAAAATGTGAAACAATTGAAATCGTAGTCGTTAAATTTAAGCACGAGAACATAAACTTAGCTATTCAAAAATCGGTATGACTGTTTAGTGGGAAAGAGCCAACGTAAAGTTGCCAACAATAGCGTAGCCAAGAAATTCATTTGGAGGGGCCTTATTAATGATATTTTTTATCACTTTTTATTAGCCCTATTTGGGGCACAGCGAGAAAAACTTTGAGATTTTTAATCAAAATTGAATGAAAATTAGTAGAATCTGCCCGAAGTACTGATTTAAAAAAAATATTTTTCAGTTAATTTTCTCCTCGGTCGCCAATGTGCGTAACGACCAACTTTTTAAGGATCTATTTAGTTTATTCCCAGTGAGTACTATTGAGTAATTGGCAGGATGGTAATGGTAGCCCTGGTAGCAGTCTGACTAGCATTTCTGTTACAGGTATTAATAAGTATCAAAACTAAATTAATTTAAAGGTCTACAGCTTTGTGTGTGAAATTAGAAAAATAATGGTACAAGAATTTGCCTGCCTGAGGACACTAAAATGGACTATAATATTTAAAAACAGTCTGGGAACAATTAGGAGGAATAAATAAAATGAACCAACATATCAATAAACTTATATAAAGTCAATACCCCCTGCGCTGCATCCCCAATAACGACGCGACGTAGCTAAGTAGTCTATCTCAGCCTAGCCTAAATCGCTTGCTTTCATGGAAAAATCTAAATGTAATTGACTTGGCTGCTACCCTATTTTCACAGGAATTCATAAAATTTGTCAACATAAATGGGAGGGGCTGTTAAGGAGAAGTAAAAATGTTTATGTTGTAAAACCTAACTAGCTCTCTCGTAAAGCCGACTCTTTCTGACCCTAAATTGACAGCCGAAATAATCTCCCCATTGAAGACCAATCACCATTCAACCTTCGTAGCATTAACTAACTTATAAATAATGTGGTAGGTATTTAGTATAATACACTACATTGTATAACAGCACGGAGTACTACATTATCTTATATTATATTATATAATATACTTATTAGGAAAATGATCCCGGTTGGAAATGAAAATGACCTGCTCATCTTTGGAACAGTTTTTGAAAATAAAAACTATTGATTAATTAGTTCATGTTTGTCGAATAAAGCATTAACCGAAAAAGTTGTCAATTAGCTGTAAGTATATAGATGCAGTTGCTGAATAAGTATACCATTATATATAAAAATATGTCACTAACAGAGTAGTAATGAAGTATGCACATGTAAATGTGGGTCATAAAATTAGTGGAAGTAAGCAATAATTTAAAGCAATATTGCCCAAATGAAGTGAAAGTAAATATTTCGGAGTTGTGTTGTGAGCGGAGCGGGTGGGTAGTGGGTAGTAGTAGTAAGTAATGCGGGTACATGAAAGGAGCTTAGTATTTGTAAAAGTCAGTCATAGCTTAGTGTGGAGTGCTTACAGTCAGTTACATCTCAGTTTGGTAAAATATGTCAGTCGCGAGGCCATTCCGGAGCAGGGTTCTATTGTGCCGTGCCTATTGTTTGTATTGGACTCCGTGCCTTTAGATTTGCAGTGCTGTCCTCGTATGAGGGATTTGGTCGGTGGGGTGATATGTTGGTAGTTTAGCTCACTCCGTCCGTCTCACTCTGGACAAACACTTCCATTTCTCGTTGACCACAACAGACGAAGAGAGCAGATGATGCCATGCAATACCGCCCAGCAAGCCATCGGTCCAGGGAGCCTAAGGAAAAGAGAAATAGAATAGCCCTGCCAGAAACAACTTGAACGAAAGAGACGAAACAAGAAGTACGAACATCGTTAGCCAGCATGTCCCGCGAAGAAAGCAAGCAAAGCAAGCAACGAAGCCCAACTAGAAGAATAAAAGGGAGAAAGCAAGAAAAAATCAAACCACACAAAAGATTTATCGAAGTCATTGCCATTAAGTTTTCACCTCATCCTTTATGAGAATGTCTCTACTTGACCAGAATTCTTTATCATCTCTCTGATCTTGTCCTTTCTCCTCATACCTACTTACATTACATTCCCTTCCTTTCCCTCTCTTTCTCTGTCTCACTCTCTCTCATGCCCACTACGGAGTCCTTGCACCTTTACCTTATAATATTTTGTTTTTCTTTACTTACAATGCAGAGTGCCATGGTTAACACTACAAACTGTTAGTAAAGCAGTTAGATTCTATAGTGTACTATAACTTACATCGTTCTGGAAAACTGTTTCTAGCCCTATCTTGACTTCTCTCTCCCATTCCCCCTTCTATAGTGCATATTATCCAGGAACGTGGTTCTTTCAACAACGGCCACTCAAATCATACACAGTCTAAATAACGATATAGTTTAACTCTCTACACACTATACATAAAAGTTTGCGAAAGGGAACCTGAAATCTCAATGATCCTCAGACTAATACCATTAGTAAGTACCTAAGTATACAAGTAATGCAATGCCAAACAGTCTCTATATACATTATCGCTTACAAATCCGGATATCTGGATAAAAAAATTATACTCACCTCCACAATATTATGCTCTAATACCTTCCTCCAACATTTAATACTTAAAAGGCATCAAATCGCAGAATTAATACTAGAAATTCACGTTATACCTATGTAATTATTTGCCTTTCTTGTTCTCAGCTGAAGAAATCGCATTTTCTCTATCTATAACTACTTATAAGCAATCGTTTTCGCAAAATCTTTTACGGACTTATTTTTATTGCAAAAATGTGTGATCTTTTAAAAGTCTGGAGTGTGTGACGTGGAGTACCATGAGGAGAACTTATATATAACATTAGGTGGTGAATTAATTTACTTGCTACCTATCTAGTATTCATAATTACATAATAATGTGACGTAGATTAATTATTGAATAAAATTAGGTTTTAAGTAGGAACTCCGTTGAGTATACTAAGTAGTAGCTCAGTAGCTGTAACGTTATAATATAAGAAACGCTGTAGATAAGAGGGGTCTTGAAAATGTGAGGAAACCGGGTAGAAGTAAAATAGAATGGATATAGAAGAGGATCATCATTTATTAATAGGGAGTCCTTTTGTAAGTTAAAGTCAGAATTTGGAGATCCTAGTCGTGTAATAAGTAAGTTGAGTTAGCTTTGACTCGGATTTGGTTTGGTTTATGTCAGCTAGACTAGCTAGGCTAGGGCATTAGTTCTCTTTTGCCTTTTTTCTTTGCCTGTTCCATCTATCTGTCCATCTATTTATCTCAGGAGTTGATGTGATGCGAGTTGACTCAACTTGCGTGTGCTTTGCTTCCGTCGTAGAATCAAGTTGTCTGCCTCTACTTTCCCCAAGAAATACGGAGGACTATGAGAAGAAGAGGAATGCCGGGCGGAGAGGTGATGTGTGATGTGCATAGATAGTCCAGCTAGCCAGGGAGGCCGTTTTCGGAGCGGAGGGAGAGTACTAGTCAGTCAGTCAGTGCAGCAGTAAAGTCGGGACAGGACAAGACAAGGAGCCTCGCAGATGCTCCTCGTCTTCCGAACAAAAAGATAGGGCTCTCATTTTAGTCAGATAAGTTGGAGTGAAAGTGAAGCTGACTGAGATAGAGATTGAGAGAAAAAGAGTCGGCGAAAGAGAGCGAGAGAGCAGAGAAATGCACAGAACAATTCACATATCACATCTTGTTACATAAAGTAATATCGTATCATATATCAACGACAAAGAAAGTAGCCCAAAAGATCACAATCACATCTCGGAGCAGAGGAGAATGGCGAGAGCTTTCTCTCTTGACAAACTGAGTCACGTATCGTCAATATCGTTGCTAATCTCCAGGATCATACTTATGATTCAATTATGAGAAACTTTTATCATCTCTTCTTCAGCTTCTCCCTTTATTACACACAGCAGAGCCGCTTTGTATTTAGATTAGCCTCCACTACAGCCAGAATACAAACACAAATACAAAACCACCCACCCAAAATCACACACACAATCTTATACACACGGACAAAACAAATACCTACTGCTCCAGATACTCACCTCAACATTTTACATGGACAGAATACTTAATTCACTACGCCTTCATAGCAAGACCTAGTACATTTAGTAAATGCCATAATATTAACCTAAATGTTTAGCATCCAAAGACGACTTACATAATAAAATTAAATATACTTACCTTGCTTACTTATAGTTTATACTATGAATTCTATAATATTTTAATGTAACCCATGCTCATGCAAAAAATAATAAAGTTTAAAGCACCCAATTGTTAATGTAATAAGAATAAGCAGTAGACATTTCTCTAGTTTCCCGTTACTTATTTTTAGTGTCTACGCCAAAAATAGACACGGAATACTTAAAGTCCCGCTTTTGTTGTCGATTGCAACGACAATTTCTCAATGTTTTGAAAAAATAATTCTTTGCTGTGCATATTTATTAAAGGACGCTGCTAAATATTGTTAGATACACAAATGGCGCCTTTTTACTCCATATAGTGTAAACAGTTTAGATTTCTGAACTGCGACGAAAGTCGCTAATGTGACTGGTATTTTCTACTATTCAAGTTTTGTTTACCGAAACAATTATTATCTCAGTTTAGAATTGTTTAGTAGCGTACTGAGTTAAAAGACACCCATCCACGGTAAAACTACGAGAAACGGAAGAGCATGAACCAACTCGGCAAAAACCTGTATAGGTACTTCAATTCTTACTTAAGTATAAATAGTTATTATATAAATCCATTTGAACTGATTTGATTGTAGTTACGTAGTAGAGTAGTACCTACCTAGAAAGTTTTTGCTTTCATCTTCACTTCCATCCCGTCCTTCTGTAGGTACCCAAAAACTTTTCAATTTAATCCTTGTTTATACAATATTTGTCTGTTGAAAACTGAAGTTGAATGAAACTAGTTTGTCGTTTGCACTTTTAAATCAATAAGTTTGCAGTGCTTTGACAAAGAGACGTGAATGTGCGTAGCGATTTGTAAACACATCAAACAAAATCAACGAACTAAGTAATATCAGCTAAAATTCTACCAAAGGTGATGGCTCCATTATGATTTATGTATTTAGGAGTCACCTATCTATCTACATTTTGTTTTGGCTTCAAGCCCAATACTCAAATCCGTTTTCTGCAAAATAAGCATAGCCTCCATGCCTCTACTAAGCACCAGTTAAAACTTTACCATACCCTTCTGATAAATGTAATAGAAATGATTGGAACTACTTGTTAAATAGGTGACGATCATCAATCTGCAATCATAAATCCACTCACTGAGTAACATCAATGATAATCAGAGTCGGTAATTAAATCATTCTTTGACTACATAGATGAGTTGAGCGACTGTAACGAACTCTCTTATTACAATTTCCTTATACTCATTTAAATTCCAGACCAGGGCCAGTGAGCCATTTCTTTTCCACGTTGAGTTTTTACCAAAGCATTTTTAAACTACAATTGAAGAAACGTCAATTAATTTAAAGAAATGACAGAATTTTTGCTTTTTTATTTTAATTAAATGAAATGTGGGTAGGCTATGTTATCAATAAATCCAATTTTTTCTCCATTTGTAGACAAAAATATTAAATTGGACCGAAACTATTATGAAAACAAGTGATTTACATATTTTCAGTTGATTTGCAACTATGAACTATTGCAAAGAATACAAAAGTGTGCACTCAACGAAAAATATGGTCTGTGTCCAGAAAGGCAACATTTTGGCTTAAAAACAGGAAAAATAATAAATGTAGGAATCAAGGCGGCGAGATAAAGGAAGAAGTTGTGTTGGAGTTCCATTCCAATCAGTTGTGTATTTCTGTCTATGGTTCTATTTTTTAGGAGTGAAAGTAGTAAGTATGACGCAAAAGCTGGAAAATCCTCTGGTGGAGTGACATGAATCTGACTTAGTATTCTTAGCTTTGGAAATCGAGTCAGTGGGACACTACTTACTAAGGATAAGTAGCGCGCTACGAAGTTGACGCCAACTATACATAGATAGTTAAGGTAGAGATAGGGCTGGGAGGGCCAGTATATACTTAATACTCGTGTCAGTGGAAAAAAGAGAGATTGAAAGTGCGGTATTGTGGCCGGTACACAGACTGTTTCTAACGACGTGAATACAGGAAGAAGACAGTCGACAGCCCACGGTGACGAAAGGTGATAGCGATAAGATAAAAAGAAGGTGGTGGTACTTCGTGTGGACTAAAGGATTTAAGGTTGTGGATTATTGGAACATTGGATTGGAAAGACGCTTGACTTTAGCAGACGAACTTTTATTTCATCTCGGGAAGAAAGCCAAAGAGAAAAGCGAAACTGGAAACGTGGAATCTTCCCTTATTGTCTGTATGGGTGTAATGTACTAAGTAACTACACACATTATACGGCATCGCACTAACTGCTAACAATGAAACAGAGACGCACACATAGAAAATCCACTCTATATCTCCGGAGAAAGGTCAGCAAGGAAACATTTCTCTATTCTCCCGTCCCGACACACTAGATGCTTTCTTTTCTTCTTCACAAAAATCAGCTCTACTCTTCACCGTGTACTTTCCCGTCAACATTCACTCTCTCCATTCCTAACCAAAGCTCAAGCTTGAGACCTAACCGGAACGTCTGATGCAACGCCCATGGAGCACATGTATAGATTTCATGGCAACGATTCTTACTCGTTTCTGTTTCTATGGCACACTATCACACTAGATAACGTTATAAGGACGTGCACGTAAATATATAAACATACTTAACTGGGGAAATCATAGCTTTATTTTATGTAGAATCTTAATCAGGGGAAATTCCGGATTTACTTTTATTTAATATCAACCATTAAGCAAAATATTATTGCGCAGTATATTTCCCAGCCAATTTAAAAACAATCTCTCCTCATTCCAATTCGACATGATATTCTGCATATTACTCAATTAAATTAAATGATTGATTAGAACGATCGATGACTTCAAAAATATATAAACATTATTGGATACGGCGATTAATAAAACGGTTGTGTCAAGATCATATAATGCATCAAAATTCAGTTTAATTAGCTCTGATTCTCTTTCCGCCTACAATAATTATTCTTAAATTTTGATAGCTCAAGCGCCGAGTCTATGTCATATTAAATCACTTTGACAAATGCAGCCGATCAGAATTTAGGGATTTGAAAGGAAGCAGAATCTGCAATGTTCAAACAAAATTAAGTTGTAAAAGACTAACACGACGATAATAATATTTATCTTTTTTTAAAGACGGTTAGGAAATAGAGCGTCAGACAGAGATAAGGATAAGATACGAAGATGCCTAATATTAACTCGAGTCATAAAAATGTATTTATCAACACAGTACTTTAGGTAGGGCACAGTTGATTATTTATTTATCCAAGTAAAAAGTACAATATTCAGCATGATAATTGTAAGTGTAAGCTGAGGTTTATCCTTTTGTCTGCAATCGGCAGTCCATTGCATTGCTGTCATTGTTTAAGGATGTAGAGTAGGATGGTTCGGATGGTTCCTGCCTGTTGTTCCAGTGCTAAGAATTACTGATGATGGGTAGAAGAAGTGGGAATGGGAGTGAGTAGAGATTTCTGCTCAATGTAGCTCTTGTAGATGAGAGCAAGGTACGTATGTATTGTATTGAGAGCATTGTTAGAATTTCATCGAATGAATTTCCACTTATCTTGTAAAGAAGTAGTGCTGTTCTGTTGTAAAGCTGTCTTTCAAGCGTCTCATCATTAAATTCGCGCACTGGATGGAATGCAATCTTATCAATGGCTGCGAGTTGTGCTGGTGACGGGAATAAGGCGTGAAGGCATGCAACCTCCTATAAGTTGATGATAGGAATAGGGTGTGATGAGTAGTGGGCCTTCGTGGCTCCCAGCCAACACACACATTCTACACAATGCACAAAAATCAATCATTAAATTCTACAGCAAAATTCTTGAGCTGATTGTTTAAATAAATCCCTCGTGTTTTATTTGTTAGCAGGTTTATTGAAGATGGAAATGTTAACAAGCTACAGCTAATGGAGCACAAAAACATTATTATTCTAATTTTAAAACTTCTGAATCCTGTTGAATATTCATATACATATAAAAATTATTTTTCTATGATATTTGTGTAATACTAAAAAATTATGATAGAATGGAGAGCTGAGTGTTGTCACTCTCTGTACAAATCAATTGACAAGTATGTCAACGGCCAAATTAGAACTTTTGATGACTAACGAATTTTTAATTGCTCTTGGCAGATATAATACAAGTTTCTATATTAAAAGTAGAGAGAATTTTGTACATGCGATAAGTTTCTGTGTCATCTAATAAATTAGTCTATGAATTGAGGAGCAAGGGCCGTGTAAAATTATGAGTCAAGAGCATGAAGAAGAAGAAGACGATGACGAAGGAAGCTAAACAGGTATATCTTTACGTATGCAAATATACGTAGTATTTATTAATGGCGGTGTGACAGACAATGTCGCATATTATACTATAAAGTAAAACGATACATTTATAAGAAGGGCTCGTGCACACACACACACACACTTGACTTTGGAGAATAAGGAAAAGGAAGGGAAATTAGCTGAATTCATTCCACAATATAAAAGATTCAAGAGGAAATCTTTGCGTAGGAATCTGATTAGATATGTATGAATGTATGTATGTATGTTTTCTACTTTAGTTGGAGGAAAAGTAATGAAGTCATGGATGAGAGTTGAAAGAGAAGTAGAGTCAGTGATGCGGTGTTGCTCTAATATTAAGCACTCTAATATAATCATAGTGTGTAGGCATTTAACCGGAATTAACATCCGTGGTCCGAGCAATATATACTAGAAGCAGATATAGATACACATCAGCAGAAGACCCCTCTCTCTATCTCTTTCTCTCTTTATTTCAGAGATACATACATAAATGCATAGATATTGCACAGTCTTCTGTACATTATTAGCTATGTAGTACATTATCATGTAGTAGTCTAAAGGCTTCTAAAGTAGTAGGTAGTTAGTATGCATTTGTTGCGTTACGGAATATGCGTTGTTCCTATAGCGAGCAAATGTATTTATGAAGCCCAGTAAAATAAAGTGGAGAAAGTAGTGGAGATATTTAGTGGGAAGAAGAGAGTCTTCGGATATAACAACAAGAAAACGACCGGTAGACTTGAAAGTTTTAACTCCCCACTTTAGAGACAGATAGAGGGAAGAGATAGAGAAAGGAGACTTTTATTCTATTGCATTAACTTTGCTTTTCTGCGTGCACGACTGTTGTATTGTTTCACTCCGTGTCTCTTCCTTCACTTGACTTGTCGCTGTTTTAGGAATGCCGGAGTGTGTACAAGTAGTACCGGATAGTCGGAGAACAACATCCTCCGCTTCCTTTTGTCGTCCACGACGAAGAAGAAGAAGACGAGGAAGAGGATCGTTGTTGTCGTGATGAGATGAGATGGGATGATTTGATGAAGATGTGATGTGCTAATCCGAATCTTGCTTGACTTGAATTGAGTTGACTACAATGTAATAAGTAGCTAGTCGCCTCTGCCTGCCTTCCTAGTTCCTACTAGACATATTCAAACTGCTCTACATTCAACAAACACTCTCTTCCCGTCCCTCTTCCGTTTTAAAGTCTGGAGAGACTGAGAAGTGAACCAATTTCTTTAGTAGCTTTTCTTCCTTCCTTATTACAGTCTCTTGCTCGTTGTATTAGTTTCATGGGAGGAAAGAACTCAAGTCAGGCTAATCGTATTTCAGTGTATGTGGCCGTGGAAGCAGCTCTCTCCCTATTTCTCCACTTACTTTCTCTAGATGTAATAATGAGCACTAACTTACAATATCCAACTAAATAATATCATAGCCCTTACTCTCTCCAACTAAAGGTTACACAACGTGCATCCACCAGAGCCTCTTATATTTATGAAATCACTAGCAGCTACCACTAAGGACCAATGCCAAAATGAAGCAAACAGCGGAAACGACTGACACGGTTAAAGATGCCATGAGGTTATGTTATGCTTCATCATATTCCCCCCCCCCCCTCTCCCTCTCTACCACCCTCTCCCTCTCTACCAACCTCATCCTCCTCTTCCTCCTCTCCAACTATTTCCCTTCAAACATTTACACACAACACCACCAAGTCAACATCAACTTTAAAACTCAATGACGCACTTCACTGCATCTATTAATAATCGTGCACTTTGTGGCATCAATTGCATTTATTATCCCTCCTCCTCCTTCATTTACCCTTTAATAGAACCTGCAGACAATTCTTTCCCTCTCTTACTACATTTTTAATGCACAGAAAACAGGAAGTTACTATCAATAAAAACAATGGACTTTTAGCCTTGCCAACTATTTCCCAACTTCTATTCACTTTTATTAAATCCTAGGCAAATGCATTTAGAAATTTACTTTCAGGGCTTTTCCCTTCCGTTTTGCAACATTTCTTTTTTCTAGAAATTGGGAATAAAGATTGCTCAGTAACAAGTAATATGTTACAAGAAGGACTTTTTAATGAGGCTACCAAAATTCACAAGACATAGTTTTAAGATTCTCAGTATTAGAATCCCTAGTTGGCAAAATTTCCTGATCTCTGAAAAACTGTCACCTCAATCTTTGCAATTGTGTAACCTAAGATGACAAAATAAGAGAACACAATTGGGGTTATCAGGGGACCTTCTGGTGACAGGACCTGAGGTAAGTA
>JABASI010000323.1:0-42762 GCA_019776505.1 Tomocerus nigrus
AATATGTACTTACGTACGCCTCCAGAAAACAATTCTCACAAGACAACAAGAAATGGCTAACCTTTACGTTGACTTATGACTTAAAGCCGATAATGCAAAAATCATCTTTTTATATGAGAACTTTGCATTGCCCACTGCCAATCAACTATTAAGCTGCAATTATTTAGTCATAGGACCACCACAATGTTGCAAAATTTCACAGGAATACGATGAAAACACAAAGACTGCCTAAATTATTAAAATTTTCAAGGTTATGCAATAAGAAAATGAAAATATCTACCTGTGCAGATCCATTGTTTGCGACGTATCCCAAAATAATAAAAAATTTGAAGAAATATAACGTTCTTTTTGAAAACATGGTGTGGTCTCACTTTTTAATACTGAACTAGTTTACACAACAAGGCACAAAGTTATCAAAATGATTTTTATTCCAGCATTTTTGAATTTTATAGCTTTTTAGTAGAAAATTGAAAATTCCTTAGAAATTTCCTCCACACAAAGTTGAATACTGAAGCACTTGCACAAATCCCACTGGAATTTACATCTGAGATATTTCAAATTGAGTACAAACTGTCGAAATATTGTATTTCCGTTTTCACTGTCAGACAACAACTGTAGAAATGACTATGAAAATGTGATTTCAGCTTTGATTCTGCTTTCAGTTGAGATTTCGACACAGAAATGCACTTGAAATCCAGTGGAAAGGAAGGAGATACTTAATGTGAGAATGTTTTAGAATGTAGTTGACTTTGACAATGTAACGCATTCGGCGTGTAGTACACTTCCTTTGCAAGTGCGTTCGTTATTCACAACAAACAAAGCAGTAGTGTCAGTTGTTGGCAGTATTCCATTTGGATATAGAGAAACAGATACTAGAACCGCTGCTCCTCCTGCTACCTGCAATGAAGTACGTAATGGGCAATATTATAGCTATACCTACACACATCACACCGCACAATTATGTCTTACGTAGATAAAAGGTGTAATTCCAAGTTCCAAGTGTAGAAACTCAGACTTGGTATGGAAAGAACGAAATAATGGCAAGTGATGTGATGTAATATGTTATAATGTGAGAGATTCTGCCGAGGATTCTTCTGTGTGAATGTTAAAGCTCAAGAAATGTGAACCGACACATTCACGGACTGGAGAACTAAGCAGAATCAAAAGTCACAGGAGGAGAGATGCAACAGAAAAACGCAGGTTCAGCACAATAAATATATTTACATACGTAAAATATCTGTCAGTTGTTAGTCATACATACATTACAGACAGGAGACATACAGAGCTCCGTGTATCTTATACAATACCTAGATGTGTATTAGTTAAGAGATGTTAAGATATGTTCTCTAATAGATTCACTTAGGGACGAAAAGTATTAGCGTCATGCTACAACTCTTTAATGCTATTTTTCACTTGCACCCACGAACAAAACAGAATTTGAAGGTAAAACCAACACGATGCTATTTACTTACAAACAATCTGCTATATGTACAAGTACAAATATTATACATGCAAGAACACTATATCTGATAAGACACTCAACAGTTAGTTAGGAAGAAGGTAACCCTGAGGGTGATAATGTATTTCTTGTTTTACCCTGAAGTCAGTTTCTGCTAACTGCTCGATCCTTCTTACTTCTTACACACTACTATGTAATAATGTCGACTTGATTCCAATGAAAATGAAACGTACTCCTGTTGTCCAATCCAGAAACCAAGTCAAGTCTGTCTACTAATAATCCAAGTCCAGCCAGTTTCGATATTCGTAATATATATTCACCTTATAGCTTATACCTATACATAGCTACATATTATTAAACTGACTGACAGAAACCTTTCTGCATTCCAAACCAAATTATTTTATCTAACCTTTATTTTCAGATACTATTACATTTGCATGCATTACCGATAATGCGTTATAGTGAATAGTGATATATACCTATAGTTTCTATATGTATGTAATAATGTCGACTTGATTCCAATGAAAATGAAACGTACTCCTATTGTCCAATCCAGAAACCAAGTCAAGTCTGTCTACTAATAATCCAAGTCCAGCCAGTTTCGATATTCGTAATATGTATTCACCTTATAGCTTATACCTATACATAGCTAGCTACATATTACTATCATACTGACTGACAGAAACCTTTCTGCATTCTAAACCAAATTATTTTATCTAACCTTTATTTTCAGATACTATTACATTTGCATGCATTACCGATAATGCGTTATAGTGAATAGTGATATATACCTATAGTTTCTATATGTGGACATATTATAAATAGACTTTGCTTATAGAACACAATGGATAATAGAGCATGATATACCTTACAATCAGTTCCCATCATTAAACTAAATACATTTGGTTAGAAATTAGAATTAGAATCCATGAGATTCTTCCTAGTCAATAGATAACTATTTCTATACTCTGTTCTTTAAATATCCCATGTATATCACTTAGATATAGATAGGGTACTAATAAATCTGACGAAAATAAGGTTCCCGAACAGTCTTATCTGTTTTCCTCTACGTATGTCCTATTCATCATACAATTCTAGTTGGAAGTGAAAATGATACATTGTAGTCCATTTGACCATATGTTTACAATATACAATGATTTTATTACTTATATTTGCAATTGTTATTAGTGTCATTTTCTGTTCGCGTTCGCCTTGACTGACTTACATACAATCATTATCAACATATGAATACGTGTGCATGCATTACTGTCTATTGTGTATGCTTCACTTGCATTTTTAATTATTCTCAACTCTAGAGTCAACTACTAGTGTTACTCCCCTTGCTAACAATCATTAAGCACTGTACCTACGAAAAAGGATGGTAATAGAATATTATGAGAATTACATTATTATTTTTTACAGAGATCATCTCTTTTTGAAAAAAAAAATTGCTTGTTTTATTTAAGTGTACCTAGATATTACTTATGTAGGTAAGTAGTGGTTAATACGTTGGCACAAGAAATAAGAAATGCAAATAAATGCATGGCATGAGTGTTGTGTCTACTGCCTACCTGGTTGTATTTGTGGGATACAAAACCGGTAATTGGTAAAATGATGATTGCACGTGGAGGTAAACCGAGTCGACAGGAAAGGTACTTTTCAGTGTGTATCAAATGAACTAAAAATCGCACACTTAAACCAACAGACCAGAACAAAGCAGAGCAGAGCCGATTGATTTAATGAATAAGTCTTTCAAACAAAGACTTTTCCACACTTGAATTACATTCAGAAAATCCATGTAGGTACAATGCAATTTTGAATAGCAATATCCAATTGTAATTTTGTGATGTAATACTCGTCGAGGGATGAAATTAAATGTGTGTATCCCGCACTGACAACAGAAGGCGAACTAGATTTATATTTCTGGTTTCACAGATTATTTACAATTTGCCAATAGAAATTCCCAGGTTTTTATGTGTTTGCTAGTAGCCATCTTCTTTGCATATGTACTCTGCTGAGGTTATTCTGTTGTTGGAACTGGAAAGTACAGGAACTTATAATGCAAGGGAATTCTCCAGTTCAGTTAACGAGTCTGGAGACTACTGCAAATATTATTATTATTTAGATTACGCTCCCTACCTACCTAATTCAGTAGTTGCTTACGTCTACAATGATGTAATTCTATTCTTTTTTTAATTATTATTTAACTATAGTCAGTTATTTATTTGTTGCTTTTTCAATTCAGAATCAACAATAGCTACATAAATTAGATTATTGCTTATAATTATCAGTAGGTACTAACGAAATGGTATCTATAATTATAATAATATGATTTTACATTATAGGTAAACATCATACATCATGAATGAATCATAACATCAAGCGATGATATGATGAGAAAATGAAGAACCTGGAGAAACTTTGATCAAACTTTGATAAATATCTCGTAATTAAGTAATACTGACTGTAAATATAAAAACTGTTTCACACATTGTACTCAACTGGAATAAAGAAAAATGAAGAACCTGGAGAAACTTTGATCAAACTTTGATAAATATCTCGTAATTAAGTAATACTGACTGTAAATATAAAAACTGTTTCACACATTGTACTCAACTGGAATAAAGTTAAAGAATGAATAAACTTCAATAACTGCGCTGGATAATTATCATTTTAGCTTATGTTCATGGTATGACTAATCCATACGTTTAGCAAGTCTCTCTGTGAATGATTTCCAGAATGTTATTTAACCTCTACCTGTGTGTGTGAATCTTCTGTTGATACGGGTGTATGACTCATTCGTTTTATTTTACGTCTTATGCAATATATCTTGTGATTTTCTACGTACCGGTATTGTGAGATTTTCTTGTTAAGACGAAGACGATAAGGACAAATTAATTCTTACTTAAGAAAGATGCATAGGTAAAAGAAAATGGCTCGTCATCTAATCATCTAAGAATAAAATAGTAATCCTAAAATGCAAACTTGGCATTTTAAATGAGTATTTAAATTTTCAATTGATTTGGCCATGTGTTGTTGTTCACGCGTAAATCTACCTGTAGAAATACTTTGTATGAATGTATGTCCTAGGATGCAAATGAATATTTTACCTTTATGAACTAGGTAAAGCGGCTATAGTCACGTATGTGTGTGGGTTTGTGAAGGCAACGGCTGAAAACTGTGAGCTCGTGTGCTCTTAGCTATTATGAGCATAGAATATTATCATTTTAAAAATCCCTGTGGGTCAAGCTTAACAGATATTCATTCTCATTAAATAACTAGCATTAAAAATGGTAATTGTGTTTAATGTTCATGTTGTGGCTGTGTTCTAGTGTTAGTAGTTCGTGCAAGGTCACATCTATTAAAATATATGATGTGCATGATTTGCTAGACTCTGTATACGCTATCTATGTACCTTTAGAGAAATAAATGACAGACAGACATAACAATACACAACATCCTTATAAATATTCTTTCGTTCCTGTCACTTTTTCATCTGCTAAATAACAAAATAACATTTTTGCCGTGTAGGTAAACAAAATACAAAAACAAATGCTCAAATCTATTTTGCAGTTTTAACTACGTATTGTTAACCATTGCATAAATACTCATTGAAACTGTCTGAATTTCTTTGCTAATGGAGATAATTGGATTATTATTTTATGCGAATATNATTGTTAACCATTGCATAAATACTCATTGAAACTGTCTGAATTTCTTTGCTAATGGAGATAATTGGATTATTATTTTATGCGAATATAATTTTATTTTAGCCGAGGAATTTTCTAACCTTCTTTCAAGTTTACAAAAATTGTAGTCTACTAACCAGATAATGTTTTTCAATTACATGCAATAGTGTTTACATTAGGATTCTTGGAATATTTACTCACATTATTACATAAATACAATCAAATGACATTTATGACTGTAGTATCCAAATAGCATTATAACATACATAAAACCATGTCGGTAGTTTTGAAGTGAATACGCAATTAGTTGTCACAATTCAAGTAGTCGTTGTGATATTTTAACGAAGCACAAGTACTATCAAGTATTTTTATACAGGTTATGCAATAAGGAAAACGGAAAATCAAATGCGAAGCAATCTTAAATGCAACTCACTGCAGCCTTTTTGTTTACGATAATAATTAATAATAGTTATTTGTTTACCAGGAAATGGGAATTTTTCTCTCAAATAACCAAGATGAAACCATAAAAATTGCTACTACAGTCTGTTCGAATATGTAAATTATCCAACTCAATTCAAGAATTTCATGATATAATGACACTCTACCTACCATCATGACATTACATCACAATTTATACAATACATCATATTTTTTACTTTCAGTACCTACTCGTTTGTCTTAAATATATGCTAAAAACTATAACTTAATCTGTATCATTTATTTATTTTATTTACTCAATAATACTCGACGAGTTGTATTAACAGGTGCTATAATATATTAGTAAATGTTAAATCAATGCGACTCACAATTCTGCATATCTCCATTAAAATTAATGTAGCATAAATTCGAAGTTAGGTACTGATGCTGTCAGCGTCTTGTATGATGTCTTTCAAATATTTTTATACAATTGTTGTATATCAGATAAAATTAGAATACATTAGATCAATAATGCATAATTGCACCAACTACTGTGGTATGTCGGCAAAGGGTCTGTCTACAGACACAAAAAATATATTAGGCAATGTGTTAAATGGTGCAGACGAAATTCAGACAAATTGCAGTTGTAAACAATAACAATGCAATGACAAAACTATTGAGTCTCGTAAATTATTTTCATAGTCTCCCAAGATCTATTGGCAAATAAAAAAGGAATAAAATTGAAAACAGGCTACAATAACCATCATCGTTAATTCGCAGCAGCTATGAAAATTAAGAGCAACAATTTCATTTACGTCCTATAAACACGCTTACTAAAAGGAAATGTAGTGTAAATCCCGTGATGAAAAATGTTATTGATGATGATCTGTAGGAGGAAAAGCTGTAGTAGAATTTAGAAATGCACTGCACTAAGACTACAAGGAATAAATGATTTAAAAACAGAAAACCACATCAATATTAATATAAGAAATACATTGGTTTCATTGCCGTGTTAAAAATCATGAACTATTTTTACAGCAGTGTGTGTTTAGTAATTTTTGAGATTGCATATTGCATGTGACTGGAAATGGGAGGAAAGGGAAAGAAACGATATGGCAAAGAAAGGGATGAGATTCATTTGGAATTGTGTCTCCGTCAAGTGTGTCTTGTGCCTCATCTTTTCTTGTCTGAAACTTTTAATTAATTTTCCCCAATGAATTCTCATTTCCCAATGCTCCGTAAGGAGAAAGAAGGCGAGACAAGAAACTTTCTGTTCCTGTCTTTAGTATTTTATGGTGGAAGAGAGGGATGGAAGTTATTTTATGGTTGTTCCTATTGTCTCATCGTATGATTTACAGATATCTCTAGAAATATATCCTAAGAAATATACCATATCATAACAGATATTTTCCATAACTCATTCCAGAAAGCTAATAGTAACTTCTATTGCTTCTTTCTGTTATTATTCTAGACCAGTGCTTATGTTTAATCCAAATCTTAACTAGAAAACGAATCTTTCACTGGGTACTTTCCTCCTAAAAACATTGAAATGAGAGAGCTTAACTAAAATTGATAAGAAAGCAACAGTGTTTCAAGTCTCTCGTCGATTTACTTACGTATCTGGTTCTTCCATGTAACTTCTCTATGGCTTCTTGTTGAAAATTCAGTTGAGCATCTCTTCCTTTTCTTTGAGTCGGCTTATTTACTTATTAGCTCGCTTAAACTAATTTATCTCACATTCTTCTTCCCCTTCCTCTCCCTAAGTAACTATAAAGCCTACGCTATACACACATACACCAGCATTTAACAAACATTCATCCCGAATACGATATTATTTCTCATTGAAATTCTATCCGGTCCCCAGCAAAAAAAGACGAAATGCAAATTAAAACAAAGTCAAACTACCAGAGCATATTGTTATGCAACTATGCGTTTCTTCTTCTTACTTACACTTCTTAATTTAGTCTTTTCTTTTGCGAAAAAATATATTCTTAACAATTCCCAGTAAGCGTCTTAATAAAAATCCGGCTTCCTTCCGGATTTTTAGAAACGTTAAATTAAATTATTACTGTATCATTCTGTAATATTAGATTGCCCAGCTGTGTGAAATAAACATTATAAAAGCATAAATCTATCTGTTTGGCTGTGTTCATTGTTCATATCTACATTTCGTTTTTCATGTTCTGAAAATATAATTTCTACAAAAAGTAATTTTATTTAATAAACCCAAGAAAATGTAGCGAATGTTTTCTGGCGACTCTAAATTTATCATCCTCAAGAATCATAAACGTTGAATTAAGGGATTTTGGATATTATAATGTGCTGAATGCTAACCGATTGATGTAATTATGAAATCTGGTTTTGTTAATGGACAAAGAGTTATGTCGTGACATTTGTTTCGTAATTCATGTTCTGACAATGAAATTAATTTACTTAAACTGAAGAGAATTCTGTGTGGCTAGTGCTTTTCCGGTGGACAGGACAGGAAGTGCTTGGTAAGCAAGACACGTCAGGGTGACACTCGCATGTCAAACGGCTCAATGGAGCAGAACAGACGGTGAAAATTCCCTAATTTCACTTAAAACCCATTGGGCATTGAAACTAATGGAAGTTTCAAGTAGACAACAGATTCTAACAGAACAGACGCATCGAACGACATTGACATTGTGTTTTGCATCTGCTGCATCCATTCATTCATTGCCCTAGAGGAATACAGAGAAATAGACTATCTATAAAAATGCATTTAGCTTATTCTGGGGAACAGACGAGAACTTTCGCACTTTGCATTTACACAGAACAAAACGAAACGACACTGCATAACCCTATTATCAATTTACAATTTTCCAATTTATTCCGGACACTGATACAGATACACCTACGATTATTTTAATGATAGTACCTAATAATAACATTATTTAATGATTATGATTGATAACCCAACGATCCACTACTGAGTGCAGTTCTGATGTAATTGTATGGCCTATTTTTGTTACTGAAATAAAACTGAAAAAAAAACAATCCACAAACAATCTACAAAGAACATTGAAATATTTAATAATTAATTTGTGCAAAAAATATTATAAGTACCTAACTAACTAATTAAAATTCGTAGTTTTAATTCCCGAATAATATTTATTCGTTTTGCATATTTTCAATGAACTGCTTACGTAATGGCATTGTTTAACTGAAGTTAATTAAATTGTGTGTGTAAATGGCCTTGAGAGTAGAAAGTGCATTGTGTGAATACAGTAAACAGAATTTTAGTTGACAAATGAAAATGCTACAGTGTTATAAATTGTAGTTATCTTAAGTTTTGTTATCTTAAGGTGCATATAAGGTTTACTGTGTGAAAAATTAAAAGTTGTGATGTTATTGTGGGGGGATGTTGATATTGATACTTGTATTGGGTAGATATTGGCAATTTTTGTCATTGTATCGAATGGAGTAGAGCTATAGAGTTATTGTGGGAGTAGGAAGAAGGGCAAGTAACTAACGAGTCATGTGAGTCGGGCAAGGAAGTGCATGGGTAGAATTTACCTTTATCTTCATAGAAATAGATAGAGTAGCAATTTATTAGTGTGGGCTCGGCTTAAAGTTTTGTTATTTACCTATAGAGCATTAAGTCGGATGCATTTGTGTAGGAATGGCGATAGTCACGGGGAATTCATGGAGAGACGCGAAGTAGGAAGAGGGAGAAGAGGCGAGTGAGAAAGCGGATCTCTTTACATCTCTTGAGGGTTGTTTAGTGTGGAAGATTCATTGATTTAAGGGTCGATCTGGAAACCTAACACCTGATGCCCGGTCGGCAGCTCTTTTTCCTTATTATTTTTCGGAGAGAGAGAGGAAAGCGAGTGATCTGCGGAGGAGAAGGAGACGAGAGCCGGTGCCGTGTGCGTCGAGTGATGCTCCCTATTTGCTCCCGTGAAAAATGGTTCCTTGGGGATACAAAAGGATTCCACTTTGGCTTAAAACCCAGCCGGTTAAAACCTTCGATCCGAAACGGAAACAACCCTTAGACACACACACACATACACACTACACTGCTCTGTAGACAGAGATAGAGCTATTTTAGCATTTTGGGCAGAGAGTATAACACGTAAATACTATTACTCCTTTATTTCGACTTTCCTTATTGTTTCTCCACTTCATGGTTTTCTCTCCTAAGTTATCTCTCCCGAAAATTGGAAAATTAACTGAGGGATATGAAATTCTATCTCGACATTTAAAATTATTCGTATACATTTTCCGGATGGAAATGTTGCACAACGTTTCCCTAAAATTCCAAAGAAACGTTTTATTAAACTACAGTTGTGTTGTAGATTTCCACAATGAAAAGCTCTGTGAAAGTTATAATTTATTTTCTACCATTCGATTTTCGAACTATCTTACAATTACAACTAACTACCTACTACATATTAGGATATCCTAATTATAAAATGTAATTTTGGAAAATTGTTTCGAAGAGTCCTGGAAAATTAACTGAGGGATATGAATTCTATCTCAACATTTAAAATTCTTCGTATACCTACATTTTCAGGATAGAAAAGTTTTACAACGCTTCCCTAAAATTTCTATGAAGCATATTATTTAAGTATAATAGTGATGTAGGTGGATTGTTTTCAATGATTCTGCTTAAATATGTGCGTTAAAGAAACAATTTTATGGAGACATTTCGATTTTTGAACCATCTTACAACTAACTACATATTTATTACGATATCATAATTATAAAATGTAATTTTGGAAAAGGATCCTGTTCCAGAGCACGAACGTCGTATTTGATGCAGGTCACATAATTGTAGCAATTTGTTTCTAAGAAAGTAACGAGACAAGTGACACGATTTGTACGGATGTCTTAATTATTAGTATTATTGATGGCGCCCTTATCAATTTCTTAGTAAAACTACAAACAGTCCTTAGTTATTATTAGCAATATTAGCATGATTTCTTCAGAATTTTTTCCCATTAAATAAATTGCATGGAACTGTGTACACATTTAGAAGAACATTTTAAATGTCCTTTAGTGACCTACAATGGATTTTTTTAAATTCAAAAATGGACAGACTGGGAATTTCCTGGTATTATGGCGCTCATGCGTTAGACGACTCCATGCATCGACTGAATGAACCTACATCCGTCTGTGACCGTTAAAAATCTTGAAGGCCCGTATGCATGGGAGCCTTCGGGTACTGAATGGCGCATCTAAGTAGATGATTTTGTCACGAGTTTATTAGGCTAATTCATGGCCGAGCACATATCTAGGTAGGATTGAGAAAGACTACGAAGGAAGAATGAAAAGGAGATTGTGTAATAGAGAAAAAGCATTATAAAGGCATTGGAACATTTGGGTGAGTGTATGAGTTGATTATGGAGTGCGTAGAGTTATGTCATATGAAGTGGGAAGAGATCGGCGAAGGTGCTGTGCTGATTTGGTTTGACTTGGCGTGACTTTGGTCTTTTCTGATGATGCTCGTCGCAAAGGATTGCATTGCATTGATATGTTTGTGTTTGACGGGTCGGAAGTTACACATGTCTCAAGCACATTTCCCATCTTCATATTTCGGAACGGTGAACGTGACCCGAATCTCATTGAACAATCACTTTTCTCTTTCTTCCTCTTGTCATGCAATGCAGTGAGCTAACGAAAGGAGGAAGAGGAAAAGGGAAAACTGGAGAAGTCCTCTGCTCCGACTTCCACTCGACACACTCCTCTCATCTACTCCAGCACTCTTGTGGAAAATAAACTCATCTTCTTCTCTCTCCCTGCCTTCCTAGCTCTGCTCATACATATTTGTCATGTGAGAATCGTTGAAGAATGCATAACAAAACAGAGTGCCGACATATAGAAGATGAAATAAAAGCGAAAATACCTTGAAGGAGAAAGTTTATACATACTAATCTCTCTTTTCTCCATATCCACATTAGAAAATGACAAATGCTAAATTAAAACAACATCAAGAGAAAGTTTCATATTCCAAGTTCCAACAGTGGACAAGAATTAAAATTATATATCACCATTATGTTAAGAATTCACTATAGAATTTTGTTTTCTCCGTGTGTCATTAGTGTACAGGGATATAAAATGGATTTATATTATAATGTGTACGTGAGTATACAAGTAAAGTTTATTGAGGCATGGCTAACGTGAGAGTAAAGTGATAGAATGAATGAATGGAAAAGAAAATGCATTTCTGTTCGAAGAGTGAAATTTGAATTTATTAGTTTCTCCCCTCAACTTTTACCTAAACTTTGGGAGTGATGCATATATTTCCCCTTTTGACTTTCTCTAATATTGTGTGGTACATTACATACATAAGTATTAGCAAGGAGGGATCTCCTTTTCAATTGCTTTTTCAGCCTTTAACATCGACTCGCTGTAAGTATGTAACCGTGTTATGTCCTCTCCTAATGTTAGGTTACGTCATGTTGGAGTTAGCATCTTGTTATACATAATACAGTCACAGTCACTCTCTCTCTCTATAACTTCAACTACTTCATATCTTCAACCATCCACTTCATTTTTAATAAAAATGCCCATTTTTAAAACGATCCCCTCTCCATCCCCATTATACTCCTTCAACTCTTCTGTGTGGCTCAGAACTACTAAATTCATACACTATACTCCCGAGTTCCGCTTCCTCTTCCAACATTCAATTCAATTTTCAGCTAAACTAAAGACAAGACACGAAAACCAAACTATAGAAAGTCGGGGCGAGGAGGGCAAGAGGAAAACGGACCAAGTTTCCGAAACTCATCCATACACATATATCTGTACACAGTCCTCCAACTCTTATCTACATATTTATTGCAAGAAACAGTCAGAGGAGAGCAAAACCTGCCTTGGCCACTTCAATTCAATTCAATACTCACAAAACAGACAAGGAGAACCTATCTAAATTCACTTCCGATTCAATAGATACAAGAAAAGACAAGCCCCTTTATGGCAAAGTCGTTTTGGCAAAAACATATATCAACTAAAAACCATCATGGTCACTGAAAATTTGTAATAACAGGAATCTAAGAATCTCTTTAACTTTTTCTAAAAGCCAAAATTTAGCAAACAAACCAAATTTAATTGAATTATCTATTCTTTCATTATACGACATTTTGAAATTGGTTAAATGGTTATAATGAATGGTTTCACTATTATTAAATATTTTATGCTTAATCCATTTTTGCATTTCCTGATTTCAGGTCGAGGTACAAGTTGGATTGTCCAGTTGCATGTGTTTTCTCGCTCCACTAGATTCCAAGTATTTCGATCTGAAATGGAGAAAATGGGAAACGTTTATTGATATCTACGGATAAACTATCCAAGAAGGTCACAAGGCTCTACCTATTGCAAAATTTTCATCTGAAAAGCAAAAGAGCGTGTAACGATTTTTTGTGCAACTCAAATACAAAAGCGCAAAAAGCCTTTTTGCATCGAACACATCTGGCAGCATCTGTTTTGCCTAACGTTGCCGTAACGTTGCCTAACGTAAGTTTGGCATAGAAAAGACTGAGGTATGTTTATGATAGTGTGATATATTGCATTATGATGTGTATACAGAAAATAAGAGCAACGAAGGGAATAAGGCAGGGAGGTAGTTTATATTTAAAATCCACAGAGAAAGTCAAGATAGGATATCTATAAATAAAGCGATGGACTCCCGATGCACTTGCACGCAATTCAAGATCAGTCATCTATAGATTTTCTATAATCTATATGGAACCCCTATATCCTTTTATAAATGTATCTCAGCGGAAGGACTATCTTTATTACAATCCCATGATAGGGCAGCCTGAAGTGAAAGGCTCATCTATTCATTTCATCATAAGTTTATTGAAAAACCGATAAATTCACTTACACAAAGTAGACAGAAGGAAGGAATTCAAAGTATACCCACACCCACCCAACATTAAATTACCACCTTGAAATAACATTATGAGCCTGGAACCTATAGGGATGATAATTCCCAGTTTCTCTCATCTATTCAGAGAATAGAATGAAAATGCTACAGGATGTAATTGCTAACGATCTATATAACTATATATCCTTGTTAGGTAAATGAGTTATAAGTTTTTCTAAAGATATTGATTGCATGATCTGTAATATTTACCTTGACTTTCACTCTTACCACTTTCCCCTTCACAAAACCAACACCCAGGTTATTTTTCATGTGTTTTTCTAATCCTAACATAGCTGATTGTGTTTAAAATTATGTTCTATAGAGAAATGTTTAGTTCCTATCAATAGATTTGCATCATCATGTTCTTCCTTACCTTATAGAGAGTGTATATAGTTTAGCATTAGCAGTTCTATTTTCTATTATGAATGTAAAAGTTCCGTTTCTGCATTTACTAATGGGATTTGGGGGAGAAGTGTTGAAATGAGTGGAAGAGCTACACTTTCCCTCACTTTACTTTTCTCGACTATAATGGAATGCATGATGACTACATGCTCTAAGAGTATAAAGCTATAGGGAAAGATAACAAGGCACATTTTCTCGCTCCAAAACTCCCTTTTCTCTTTCCATCCCACCTCAGACAGAATACTCTTCTCAAATACAATAGAAAAAGAACAGTAGTAGTGTGTTACACATGCAAACATACACTACACCATTACACATTACACGCACCTCGTAATTTTCATAGTAAATTTTTAATTGCCCTCGTCCCGTCACTACCATCCCTCTTTTCTCTACTCCTAATGTGATGCACTGCAATACAAATGAATAGCTAAACTAATGTAAATAATAGAAAAGATGAGAATTTTACATCATAGTGCATTGCACAGCACTTTAAAAGGAAAGCCCATGTCTAGACGAAATAATTATTATCTGCATTTTTTAATGATAGACACGTGTAGAAAGCTTTTTTATTTACTGTTATATCTCTTCTACGTTTACAAAGTTAAGAAATGCCTTTCTTGCGTTTCCTAGCTCGGTAAGTACACTATAATCCTTTCACAGGGTGAATTCACTACAAATAATTTATTTTCAACAGAAGAATTTGCTAGAAAATGAACTCAGGTTATGTTAATGCTGTAATTTTTTGCGTTTACTTTATTTTTTACGGAACTTTCTTTATGGAAAACAATATTTATATTTTCCATCTTAAAAACTTGCCTGAAAATGATTTTCTTACATTTTACAACTGGTTGTACATTATCATAAGGCAGATTAACCAAAATAGTGCGTAAATATTAAATAATTTGTGTTAGAGGGTCTTAGAAAATGCACTCAGGTTCGTCTGATAAGTATTTTTGGATTCTGTTAATGAGAAAGCAAATTTTCTATCGTAGATCATATTTTCCTGTGCTATGTTCACAAATAAGTGTCTGAAAACTTTTTTCTTACATTTCACAAAGTCGATTCGATATGTTGTTCAACGATAAGTTGATGGGGAAATATCTTGAGTGTGTTAATAATCTGTGTTGAAGAATTTGTTCGAAAACGCACTCAGGTTACTCCGATAAGTAATTTTGGCTTTTCCTAATGAGAAAAGGAATTTTCTATGGAAAAATATTTCAGTGAGATTTTTAATTAATTTAATTAATAAAGGAGAAAGTGAGAGAGAGAGAGAGAGAGAGAGCGAGGGAGGGTAGGGAAAGGAAATGAAGGGTAGGATGTAAGTAAAGTAAGGTAAGTAGCTTAGATTACGTCAGCATGGGACTTTCCCTTCTACTACATGTGCACGTTAAATAAGGGAATTTTGAGTGTAAGAAGAAGCAGGAAATAGAGCTAGCCAAGACGATAAGGGAAGGAAATGTATTAAAGTCAAGGCAGTTGGTTCAGGTAGATAAAGTAATATTTGAATATTTTACTCGATTAGTTTTCTCCGTTCCCCTCCGCATCGTTAAAACTGTTTTCTTTCCATCATATCGCTTAAAAAGTTCCGAGGAGACATGCAATACGATACTCGTGATACTATATCATATCCTATATACTAAATACTATCTCACTTTCCTTCACAAAACAACTTTCTCCTATATATTCTCACAAATGCATCTATACGAGACGGTAATTACCACAAGAAAAGTTAATGCACCCTCTTTTCCTTATATCAGCTTAAATTTTCAAGATATAATAGAAACACTTTCTAAAGAACAGTAGCTAGCTAAATATGTAGAAAAATTGTTTTTCATATTTAACAATTTAAGGCATTATTCTCCATTAAGTTTTGCCTAAACGGAGTAGCTAGACAATAAATACGAGTTTAAAACGCTGCACTTGTTGTCTAAACTCTATGTGCAGCGAAACTTAAATGGAAACGCACTAGAATGCAAGTTCAAGGGTGAAGGGAGTCTATAAATAAATAAACTTGTGCATTCAATAAACTTCTTTTATGTATTTTGCGTGTAAGCAATAGATTAATAGATTCTTACGTTGCACAATGTCATGAGACTTTTCATTAGACTTTTTGGGGGAAAGGAGAAATACACGAGACATTGAATTACTACTATTGCGTTTTATTAGAGAAACTATTATTTTATTCCAAGCTAGAAATGATGTGAACTTGTAGAGACACTACCGTTTATATTGGAATCCATTAAAGAAACTCCAACCTGTGCTTATTAGTTATGATTATAAGAAAAGAGCAAAGCTCTTAAATACACTTACATAGTTTTCCTACTTTCCCTTTCCATTGTTCTACCCTGCGTACTATTAGCGAAGGAGTACAATGGAAGACTTTCCTACTGGCTCTGAATTGCTTTGCAATCTCTAATGCAATATTACCTCCATGAGATTTAATAGTTAAGGCCAACCTGATTTGATCATCATCATAATTCCCATCTGTTCATTTTCTACTTTAACAATAAGTCTATAGAAGAGAATACAGATATACATATACCCATAGGTACTCTCATATAATGACAATGCATTATATAGAGAGGAGAATCTATACAGCTACAGATTATGTTGTAATCATTTTCTACTTGTGGGGAACTATGTAGCTTTAGCCAGACGAGGGTCGCAGCAAATCTTAACTAGCCCTCAGTGGTGCACTTTCAATTTACAGTGGTAGACTAATAATATCCCATTATCTCTTCAAAATCCCATTTGAACAAGTACATTGTAGATATGGGAGTACGTAGGTATATTATGCTCTCTTCCTTGTCATACATAGCTATAAGCATATTATAATTCGTTTAGGAGCTCAGCTATTATCTGTATCTAAATGAATAATAATTAAGCAACTAAGGTGGGCATATTTTGTTAATGAATTAATTTTATAAAGTTTCACATTACAATTTGAAGAAAATCTATGAAATGTAATTTAATTTTCATCTGAATAGCAATTTATTAGCATTTTTGTCTTAAACCAAAATAAAAACACATTATAATATGTAAGTGGAAACATGGAAGTATAATATGATGTTACCAGATATGCATCAGTATCACAATAATTGTCAATAGTAGTATTCTAATTTAGTATAAAATATATTATACGTTTTTATCTGTTTAGGATAATTATTAGCGAGTCAAGGCCAAATATTAATTTCGATATTACTTGCAGAAATTATATATATTGGATTAATTGTAGGTACAAGATGGTACAAGGAAAGCAGCTAAGTATCACTAAAGCTCCAATTTGATTGTGCTATGGATTTACATGAAAATGATTATGACGTAATGGAATTTTCTATAATCTCACTCTTTTCCTTTGTCTTACAAGAAAAATGTGTTGTAGATGTTGTTAAAGAGGTTTTAATCGAATCCAGGATAAGAATTAGAATGTAATGAAGAGATTGGTATCCATACGTTAGTAAATAAATGATGCTCGGAGAAGAGGGGAGGTTGAACGATGCAAAAAATGATTAGGCCAGTTCAGTTAACCACTAAACTACTTTAATTTTATTTTGGAGAGGGAGTTGGTGATCTGAAGTCTTGTCTAGTTCGTCAGATGAAAGAATAGTAAGTGGAAGAATATGTTGTGAGACTCGGCAGGAGATCATCTCAGTCTCAGTATGTCTAATTGTAAGGCTCACAGTTTCTTTCACTTAAATTCACTCGCTCCGTCTCCATCCCTCGCTCTCCCTCCACTTTTCAATTTAAAACTTTTAACTAATTCTCATTCTTTTCTTGTGTTGTGTGAGTCGAGCTTCTTCTTCTTCTAATCGCTACATGACTACACTCTTCTTCTACTCAACTATGAACATTTTCAACATCAGGCATTCCAACAACCACCAACAGGGCTATCTCGCCCCTACTATCCCTAAATACAATCATCATGTAAACCTACACGGCTTTTAATGAAATGTGAGATGAGATCTCAAACTCACTCACTACTCCTAGCAAACAAACAGAGCAGAGAAAGGACTTTTACTCAAAAACTTACAACCCAAAGTGAAAATCCAACTTGTGTCAAACTCTTTAAACTATTAGCATACTCTTGTTCAACAGAAAGAACCTTTCGACTCACTAACCTTAATGAGCAAATATTACAACTTTCATTTCGGCACTTTCATCATCTGAAAATTTAAATTGACTTGCTATGCCGGTACTCATCCTGTACTACATTATTACATTACACAAGGTAGCTCCTTAAATTGCTATACTTCCAACTAATCTCCAACAGTCTGAGATTTTATGAAGAAATACCCTGAATTCCTTCACTAATACCACTTAATACCTAATAAATGTATACCTGTACATTAAAAGTATTTAACTTCCTATTTCCTATATGAATTCATGCATGACAAATTATTATTATGGAATTTTATGGATCAGTTTATTTTAGAGGATATATTTTTCCTAACAATTATTAGCAGTCACTAGTCAATTAAACTTTTCTAAATTTTTGCATCAGTATGAAAATTAGTAAATGATTATCCTATCGAAATTGAAAAATTTCTAAAACGAGTGTGTTCGTATCTAGTGTTGTATTTTTGAATAAGTAGTATATAAATATTTTCAATTTTCAAATGGCGAATAGTGTTAAGTTTTAGTAAGAACTGTACATATAGGGACCTAATTTATCATTATCTTTCGAAAGCTATCTTTTGGATGTCCAGACTAGGAATTACGAAGTTCATAGCTGCTGGATGGATGGAGGAGTAGACAGTTAGAGATAAAAGCGTAGAGTTGAGATCAGTCGGCAGCCGTGTCGGATTCCATCTCATCCTACAAGCAGACTCCTTAAAGTCAATCTTATGCTCGGTGGGTGTCCACCCATAAAACTGTTCTCTCTGCGCCTTTTTTCTTTCTCTGATCAGATCAGCAACATCACAAGGGAAAGAAATGAACCTCAGGGCTAAAAGAGTAGGGGCAAAAGCCCAACAGCTACCCTTATATCATTCGCCCTACTAAAACAATTCACATTCTAATAACCACTACAACACTTTCTTAGACAAACATCATATTGTAATGAAGGAATACTTATGTATCTAACATTTCTCATTAGACGAGTGTGGGATGCCCCAAGAATAATAGACGTAGAAGGGAAATGTAAAGGAAAAGGGTAATGGGCTACTACTTACAGAATATACGGATAAATATTATTTGTAATATTATTTTATTCACAAGATTTTCGGGAAATCTTAAAACTACCTGCGATTGGGTTGAGATCAGCCTAGAAAATGCCTTCGTGTCCATTCTTAAAGAAAATAATAGAGATTCAGTAAAGCTTAAGAAAATAAATTTAATTATCAATGACATTTTCAAATGAAAATTGGTTTTTATTTATTTACATTACTGGAGCCAATAAAAATATCTTTACCTTTTATCATAAATGCTCCATGGATTAAACAGATGATGCAGGACATCACAAGTGTTGCTAAAATCATCAACTTGTAAAAAATGTGGGGCAAATATAATCAATAAAATGGACTAAGACGAACGAAAGGGCTATGAATGCCATGTGTCACTGACGTAAAAAAGTTTACATTTAAAAATAATTGTGAAACCCGATTTCTTTGAAAATATTTTTCACATTTCATCGTTATAAACTATTGTATGGATTTTGGTTTTGTTGCTTGCCCTTTGTATTTCTCAGTGATAATTGACATTGTGGAATTTATGTGTAAATAATTGTAGAGTGGTCTTTGGGAATTGATTAGTGATCTACTAGGTAGGAATCGTATAATATGCAAGATATATCATCTTAGAATGGAGTGGTGGCTAAGGGAGAGAAATAGTTTGTCTATCTCAGAGTTAGTTGACTTGAGTAGTGACGCATGGACATTTGGAAGAAGGAAGGAAGCCCTGATTGATGGATAGATAACCAAGTGAAGAAAATGAGTCTTTGTGAAGGAGGCAATGAAAAATGATTTTATGAGCGTGTCTAATTTATCCCTTGCGCCCTCAAGAAGACCAACTTCACTTTACAACAAACTCCTTTCTATCCACATAGACATTTTGACTTAGATACTATGGCTATAAGGGCATGTTCCGAATTTCCCTTAAGGTGTATGTATCACTGTATGGGATGCTTAACCTGCACATCAATACTTCTTCGGCAACTAACACCATTGCATTTGCCATGCTTTACGGATATTTATGGGGAGATATATGGGAGATAGGCAAAGGAAAACACTTTGGGGAATATATAGTTCTTCTTCGGAGACAAGTCGGAGAGACGTAAGTCGAAGAAGTCGAAGAAGAAGAAGAAGATCAAGTGAGGGAGTGTATTGCATTGCATGTGGTAGACTGTCGACAGACGGCAGAGCGACAAACTCAATGAATGCATCTACAGAAGAATTACTTAGATATACTATTTGAAATCTAAACCAAGTTTAGAAACTACATCCAAGATATTAGTCAGCCAACAACAGTGCAAAGCCATTGAAAATCCATAGGAAGTCAACTTTAAACTAAAGACAAGGAAACTCTTGAAAATAATAAATTAACTTTCCTTCTACCCTCTCCACAATCCCTTTCCTTTTCCATGAATCTGTTTTGTTCGCATTTCATGCTATTCAAGATCATTTCATAAAATCTCTGTTATCTACTCATCTACTCCGGATATGCAGATTCCGTGTTTGCATGGTCAAAGATATAAACTAAACTAGAGCCAGAATTTTTCAATTTCATATTGTTTTATGCAATTCAAAACAGGGAGAAAAAGCTATCTGTAAGCAAAGTTACTAGCATATAAATGTCTAATTATGGGGAATAATCTATTCGGATTAATTTAAAACAAATAATTTGCTTTAAGATTTTAAATATTATTTCTTCACTTGCAATTTCTAATAACCGGTTGTTAGTACGATTCCTTTATTTGAGTCATTCATATAACTAAAGTATCTGGGATTAAGTACATACCTGATAATTATTTCAAGGAAGACGAATTATTTATTCGTCGATTCGTTCTGTAAATTGCTATATTGCTACAACAGAAAACAATCAACAAATAATGCCCCATCTTCCCGATATCTATTTCCAATTTATGACACCGTTTTGCATAAAATGTGCTATTTTTATTTCATCTATTCTACGTATTATAGTAGGTTATCCGGTGAAAATGACGTCGATGATTAGAATAGATCATGTAGAATGGGAAGAGAAAGATAATTATTGTTGTAAAATGATGAAATTAGTTTAAAATGTCGCATTTGGGAGTTGAGGTGAAGGGAATTGGGTATCATGTGTACAGTATAGAGTAAAGACAAGTGAAGTGGAGTGATTTATGAGTAACATTATTGAAATACAACTTGAAGAATTTGGGTAGTTAGAGTTAAAAGGTTGCGTTGGTGTTGGTGGTTGCTCTCTGGGCTCAAAAAGACCGACTACCCGGCCACCAAAACCTTTCCTCACATTTTCGGCGTCATTTTTCTCACTGATGGGATGTTGGGCTATAATAGTCAAGAGAATATAATGGGGCACACTGTCTACACTTTGATATAGTCAAGCAAAGCAAAAAGGGATTGATAGTATGATGATGATGGGGTCTTTAAGTCACACTCATATTATACTCTCTCTCTCTCTCTCAGCACATTATAATGCTTTGCTACTTATTGCCATCCCAATTTCCATAGACTCTTGCACAGTATAAACGTGTAATAGCAATATATGGATCTTACTTTCTGACTTAAATTATTTAAAGTCGCCTTCCCCACATTAAACGCACAATAAGGTAAGAGAACAGTGATTATACTGAGAGAATCTTTTCAAAGAAGAGCACCTTGAGCAAAGCGTCCAATATTTTTTCCTTAAAGTTAAGCACAAAAGAATAAATGCATTATTTCAATAGCACTCTCCTTGTCTTCCTTCCAGTTGAGCCTTCATTTCAATTCACAGAAAGGGAAGGCAAACCCCCAAAATCTCCTTTCACACAAAAGCAAAAAGGGAATGAAGCGAGCAGGAGTCCGCACTTTATATATCATCAACCTCAAACCCGCTCTTTTCTTACACTTTCCTAAAGAAAGACCGAATTTTGAATCCATCATGAATTATATTCCCCCCTCACTCTAACTCTCACTCTCTCTTCCACTAATATAATGTAATATTATTATTATAACTACATTACTGCTATATATTATAACTATTTTCGTGTGACATGACTCAATGAGCGGCAAGTCTTTAGTTTAACTATCCCCATTACCATTAGATTAATATAAGAATGAAAACTTAAGTTCTTCGATAATAATTTATCTTAAATGTATGATAGGACTAAAAAGGTACACCTGCACATTGCATACCACACTTTTCTTTAACAATCCTCTATTGAATCCTCTAAATCATGTCAGAATCATAATGCTTTCTAAAGAAATCGAACTACTTATGTAGCAATCCTGGGATATGTCATGCTAAATTGATTCTTTTATTCTGCTAATGTTCCAGTCATCAGGTGAGATGGCTTCCTACTTGACTTCCTCTCGTTTTTATACGCAGCATTCGAATGTAGAATACTAAAAAGGATACACCACAGAAAGTTAGTCCTCAATTTGTCTTAGAAGTGATATTACAATTTAATAGTTTAATTAAAATAGCAGAAATCCCATTTTTGATTACAACTACGTCTTCATGAAAAAATGTGGCAGTATCAATTAAATGGTTATGATTTTTACAGGTGACTTAAGCTAATTATTTTGCAAGGAAAGTTTTAGCCAATATAATTTTAAATTCTGATAATTATTATAATATTCAATGCTTTTAAATATAAATCTGTATCATATTGTAGATACTTAATAAAGTGTGGGTATCTAAAATCATGCTGTAAAATCACACTAAAAGATAGGGAATAATAGTATTGAATGTAATGGGATGAATAGAAAATTGATAAAGAGTGAATGGAAGGAGTGAGGGAAAGAGTGATGGGCGAGCGACAGGAAATTAGAGCCAATTTGCCACGCCAAGTCTAAACTTACAGCCTACAACCATTATTATTATTACAATTGAACATAAAATATTATTCGTACATGCCTTTCATTACTCTACGTCCCATCTATAGTACATTAGAGATGCTGATCTGTATTCTTCTCCCATCCTTCTACTTCCATCCCATAGCAAATGTCATATTTAGAAACATATTTTAACATTTCATTGTTCAATTTTATTGTAATGTTTTATATAACATACCCTCTATAGCTTATTCGTACATAGATTTATTCCTTCTTTATTCGACATGGAACATCTCTATTCATTACTTAGCATTCCATCATCATAATCATAATCATTGTGTCTCTTCTTTAACCTAATGCACTACTGAACTGACTGTAATGTGAATGTAATAGTAAAAGAATTGATACAGATTTTCCTTCGTATTTAAAGCGATTCTCAATATGGAAGAAAAGTAGGTAGCTATTTCTCTAATACACAGATTTAATTTAGAGTGTAAATAAAAAAGAATTCCGTTTTTTATATATAGGTCTGGACGAAAAAGGAGTACTAAAATTACACGGGTTATTTATTAGATGATATTTAAGGTAACCTGTTATTTCCATTTATTATATAATAACGTTGATCGACAATACCTTGTCTAATAATACTGGAGAGAAGTATAAAAAAAATTGAGATTATTCTATAGAGAGTAGGAGTAGGAATGAGAGAAACGTGAGGTGACTTGCCGATACGATAACTCACATTCGATTGACATTTAATGTTGAGCAGCTAAATAATATGTGAGGAAACTCCTCGTCTGTATTATTACTAGGAGAAATGGATTGGCTTTGAATGTAAATGGGATTCTGGTAGACATTGCTAATAAAATAATGATTGGCCACCAGATTTTTTCATCTGGAGAAGGGAACAGCAGTGAAGAACACGTTTCTTTGAATGTACATAGAGAAAATATTCAAGTTATATAGACAATTACGTAAGTACAATGGGATATGGGTTGTAAAATGTCAGTAGCTACATTTCTTGTCATTATTATTTCCCTATTTTATTGTATTTAGGATGCTGACGGGATATTTCTTGCATGTGGATGTGTATTGAATTTTTTTTAACAATTCAATCAGATGTGAAATATGAGCGTGGTGAGTTGAATTGGCTACGAGAGTTCGTAGAAGCAGCCACAATAAAAAAACGCAGATATTAAATGGAGTGTGGAAGAATGGAGTGTAATTTGTTGCATTGGGTTGCGTTTTACTACAAAAGTAAATATTCAATGCAACACCTAAGCTACTATATGATGTGAATAGGAACGTGCTAAAAAAGACTCGTGTCCTGTGGTTAAAAGGAAAAGGTTAGATTTCTGGCATATGTTATAAATTTGTTACACCATTTGAGCAACCTACTCTTTGATTTCGTCTGATTATTCACAATGCAGGTGAAAAGGTAAGAGAAACAACGTGTGTTAAAGTTGAGTCACACACAATCATGCGTATGTTTCTAGTAGGAATATGAAGATATTACACTAACAATTCAAATGAAAGTAAAATCTAGTAATTTTAGGTTAAGGACGAAATGCCTGGAAATACCACACTATTCACTAATTCAAACCATTTTCCCTCGATCCCTACACTTTACAAATGAATGGGAAAGCTAAACAAAGCAAGAAAACTTAATGATTAAACACACGCAAGACACAAGAAAAGTTACCCTCGTGCCATGTCTGACGAGTGTTGATATTTCTTCTAATCCCAATCATTATTATTCAGCCTACCATGTAGTTAACTCCACATTACGAAATACTTCCCTTATTGATTAAGACAAAATCAAATCAGTTAATCAGAGAATGGAAATACTCAATGCACAGGAATAATATAAATTGAATCTATTGGAAACTGTAACTGAAATTATCTTGTACAACTCCCGTTTAAAATAAATCGATCCAGAATAAAAATATTCGGATACTTGTATTGTAGGTAGAAGTTGTGTAGTATTAAATTGTAGTAGCTGTCCCACAATTATACTTACTGAGAATTGCTATTGGATATTTTAAGACTTCTTTAGTACCATATTGTCGTCGACATGATAAAGATGCATCGTCTGCGTTTGTTTGACCATGATAGTGGGATTCATTAAATTAATCAACAATTTCACATCTTACTATACAATATCAGTAATATGAATTTGGTGTTTGATATTGGAAAGTGTGTTTTCCATATTATGAATCTTTTATTATTTTTATTCAATACTTTTCTGCTTCATTCAACCTTGAAACTATGTTTATAGATCTACTAATCATAATTTGTACAAATTTAGATTGCAATATTAGTCAATGATAATAACAAATGAAGGTGATAGAGATTGATATGAAAAGTAAAAATATTTAACGGAACAGGGACGGGAGAGAATTTGGAAAATGTGTATAAGTAGCGTAATATAATTGAGTAATGATATTAAATGTCAGATATACTTTAGTAGGGAGATTTATTAGAGAAACGAAAGGAAAGTAGGAAATATATCTGCACCTATTATGCTATTATGTGACATCAAAGAGAATTCGGCTAAATGAACCCTCGTCCTGCCCTTTCCTCTTCGCTATCTCCTCACATGCCTTTTCCTCCTCTTCTTCTGCTGTGACTTGAGTTGAGGATTCGAGGGAAACTTTAGTTTTCAGACTGTTTTCACCAATTCCTAACTTGTGCAGTATAGCCTTAAATTGTTATGTGGTTTCCTCGTCGTGAATTGAATAGAATTCCCGAGTTGCAGCAACTAAATGCAGTCGAACAATGTCAAAGTCAGGCTTCCGTCACGTCATCACGTCACATCACATAACATCACCTCAATTCCAGCCAACTTAACCACCCCCTTCGCAATAGAGTGAACATCATAAAGATATATCCACGAAAATTCATAGCTATCACTATTTAGTAGCTATCCCTAGCTCAGAAAAGTCAAAGGGAGCATCGGCACATAATATTATACCAAATCCTATATATGAGTTCAACAGACATATGGAAAAGTTGGGAAACCATTGCAAAGAGCATACGGTGAACATTATTACAAAGAAACTCTAGAAGGCAATGACAAAAGTGATCAAAGTATTCCCTAATATGATATGATGGGATGGCATGAAGACTTTTACTGCATTTCTTCATATTCTCTTCAATTTTATTCCCTTTGTACTTTCCATACATAGTAATTTCATTCGGAATTGATTTTTCTCCTACAGAAAAATTACCACGTCAATTTTTACTGCTTTTCTCTTAATTAAGAAACTCACCTTGGATGGTTTTTTTTTCCAAAATCCATTTTTCCTAGAAAAAATATTGACCTGGAGGTATTTTAGCGTGAAGAGAAAGGTTAGACACGCGACATAAATAGAAAATAAGGACTTTCCTTCCACAAATCTCTAATTGGATTACTTTCTGATTGTTTCTCTGACTTCTATCAATCTAGTAAAATATTAGCTAGTTTGTTCTCAGCATTGCTTTCCTTTTTACTCCTTGTGAAATCAATAGTAGCAATATGTGTGTGAACAGAATAATATTAAATCGAAATTATTCATGACTTGTGTAATATATATTTATTATTATTGGTCACTTTCACGTGAAGTCCATTATTAATGGATTTATCATGGAAAGCTATTGTTTTTGCTAGTGACATTTGTCAAATGGGTCTTTTCTCTTTAGATGTAGGCAAAAGCTACTCTGTAATTGAATTAAATTGATTACCGTCCTCCAAAGACGAATGTTATGATGAAATGATAGGAGAAAACCAAAAGTTCGAGCAGGAAAGCCAAGGACAGGTAAACTAAAGGCAAAGTTTGATGGAAAGCAAATTAATAATGCAATTTTTTACTCCTACAACTTCTGTATACTGTGTAAAACAAGCTAATGCTATTCTGTGCAAAAGAACGCTGGGCAATCAATAAACGTTTTGTTTCTCCTCAACCCTTTCCTCTGAATAAAATAACCTTACAAGTTTTTCGAATTAACTTTATACTCCTATATCTATATGTGTCTCTATATATATTATAATATTGTCCTCTTAAGTTTAGTATGTTATAAATAAACAAGTACAAGTCCTAAATTGCATTTTGTTTTCATGCACGGGTATTTCTTTCGTTCTGTACTACGGCAAGTGAGTTTGAGAGTTTAAAATCTAAAATAGCTAGCCATTTCTGTGTAGACTAATGTAATTCAACACAGGAAAATATTAAAGTGATATTTGTCGGTAGTTGTGCTCAGCTAGGGGTATAGATTGAGATTAATTTGCCTTTTACCTGTGTTACTATAAAGCACACTACTACTTACCTACAGCAAAGCAAGTCGCGGAAATCAAATAAACATAGGGACATTTACAAAATACGGTTAAGTATACAATAAGGCAGCGAGAATTAACATAGCCAAACATAAAGTTTATTGAGCTGACCGCATTTCCGAAAGTGGAGGCATTGCAAAAAGAAAGTCAGCTACACAGTGCCAATGCCAAAGCCAAATTATAACTTTGCGTTACTACTACATGTCGACTCTGTAGACGGTGCCAGTTGGATATTTATACGAAAATCCTGTTTTCTCATACTTGATTCACTAATCCAAAGTTCAAAGCTATTTCTACGTGCTACCTATTGCTTCGCGTGCACTAAATATTGTGCCACTACTAGAAATACCTGCTATTATTCGTGCCCTGATGCAATTCGTTAGTCATTCTATTTAAGCATGATTCTTCATACTACTACTATTGTATATACTTGCATTTTACCACTAATATTTGTTAGATGTGTTACACTTTGGCTATTTTAGGGTTAAAGTCCAAGAAAGACAAAATAAATCCCATTTCAGCCAAAGAAATAACAGAGAAAATTCAGATATAGCTGTGCATATAATAATAAAGTAGTAATAGGTACGCACATATACATAAACATATTCGGAATCCACAAAGTTAGACTATTGTCTACCTACCTACCTTGTCATACTGTAATTGTAATGTTGGGTAAATACATAAACGTAGCTAACACAGGAAATAACATGGAGGAACATTCGCAATTTACAATAAGTATTACAATAGAATTTCTGTACAATGCGATCCAATCCAATGTTTTGCCTAATGGCCAAAGTTTCTCCAATAAACTCAACTACATACTATTACGCAAAACAGAAATTCCACCGAATTGAAAACAGGCCCAAGATTGCTATTACTACTTATGTGGGCTCTTTCTCTCTGTAATCATAAAGGGTGGATATATCATCAGACATACATAATAAATAATACAATAACATACATACATACAAAGATATACATGATAATAGTCATTTGCTATACTTTCTTAGGTATACGATTGTTAGAAAAAAGACATGAATACTTTTCTGCTTTGAGTAATCATGCAATGAAAGATAAATTCTCTATCATTTTGATATTCCTTTCTTATTTTCTTCATGCCTGTCAATACTCTTTTATTATTAAAACGAAAAAGAATGATCTAAAAACTTTATTTAAATTGACTGTAGAACAGCAGTATCGCATTTTACCTAAAAATTGTAGAAAATTGGAAGTTACGTATTACGAATAGTGTCCAATGGCCTATGGGGGTATCCTTAATAATACTTAATGAAGCATAATTTTACTTTCCTGGAAATTATTACCTCATATTTTTAAGTTTTACCAATTTAGTGATTGATTGAAAAGTCTTTCATCATTAGATATCAATGGAATTTTATATTTTTATTTACCAAAAGTGTGGCTATATACACATTGTTGATCTGTCCAATAGCACTAGTACACGATTAAAATTTATTTAGCTACATTTTATGTTAGGCGCTACATTGCCAATTTAGTATTGGATGCTGAAAATCAATGATAATTGTAGCATTATTAAGAAGAAATTGTAATTTGGAACTTAATACGTGAGAGATGAGACAGAAAGTGTTTACGTGTGGAGGAAAAGGTAGATTTAAGAGGATCTGAGTCTGTAAACCTATTTGTAACATTATACGGGAAAGATGAAAACAGTATTATATAAAAGGAGGAAAAGGTAGATTTAAGAGGATCTGAGTCTGTAAACCTATTTGTAACATTATACGGGAAAGATGAAAACAGTATTAATTATATAAATGTAGAGGGGAAGAGTATAGTGGAAGTCTGATCCTAAGCGTGTAGGGTCTCTCTCAAAGTAAGGAAGGAAGAGTGAGTTTGTGTTTGGCTCAGAGTCGGACAGACAGACAGAGTGAGTTCTGTTGTGGATGTCTGTGTTATGCACGTTTCCAGAGAGTCAACACAACAGAACCTTCGCCTTCTCTTGACAGTTCAGCTTTAGCTGCCGTTGAGGAAGGAGCTCTTTTCGTCCGTCATACTAAAAACTCGTCATTCCAAAGATTCTCTCTCATTCTCTGTCTACCAGAGCTAAAGCTGTATCAATAGTGAGCAAGGTGAATGTGAGACTTTTTTTCGGCAATCTACTTGATACAAGTTAGAACATCCAAAAAAGTCTAACTATTTCTAGACAAATTAAATCAAACTATGGAACATTTTGTTGCAAGTGATTAAAAAGCAATTTAACTCAAAATTGACAACCGGAAACTCATTGGGCTTTGTTATCATGTCTGTGTTATGCACGTTTCCAGAGAGTCAACACAACAGAACCTTCGCCTTCTCTTGACAGTTCAGCTTTAGCTGCCGTTGAGGAAGGAGCTCTTTTCGTCCGTCATACTAAAACTCGTCATTCCAAAGATTCTCTCTTCTCTCTGTCTACCAGAGCTAAAGCAGCATCAATAGTGAGCAAGGTGAATGTGAGACTTTTTTTCGGTAATCTACTTGATACAAGTTAGAACATCCAAAAAAGTCTAACCATTTCTAGACAAATTAAATCAAACTATGGAACATTTTGTTGCAAGTGATTAAAAAGCAATTTAACTCAAAATTGACAACCGGAAACTCATTGGGCTTTGTTATCGCGCATTACCCGTGAAAAACTTGTATCCGCTACTCTTGGAGTATTTAAGCCTGAGTTTTAGACCTGCCCTGTTCAACTGTAAGCATTTATTACCTTACAACATAACAGATAACAATTTTACACACAGAATTCACTACAGAATCTCGATTTAACTTTATTCACCTAATTTGACTGTGATTGGCACATTGTTGGATTTAGTGTTAAGTTCATAGTTTCCAAGCACATTCAGAGAATTAGTCTAGCATGCATTTAATTCAATTCAAATTACTAACGTTGTATTAACATGTTTGCTAAAATTGTATCACGCACGCTGCATATCTACGAAATACTATTGTTCTATAAAATAGCACATACTGAAACATTCGAAAAGAGTTTAGAAGGCAGTTTTAAACTTGGAAATCCTGAACTATATACATACACAATGTAATAATTGTTATGTTCTGTCACATTGAACATAAAGAGGAATAAAAGTCTAAGCGTCTGACGTATATAAACAGACAGTAGTGTTATATAGAATAAAATCAAAAGGAGGAAATCACAATTTGAACTCATCTCATCCATTAAATTAGCAACGAGTTACATTAATTTGACGTGATATATAATTCTCAATAAAAACTGCATTGCAAGTCACAGACATACTACTAACGTCTCTATAAAAGGGAATCAGAGTCATGCCATAACCAGAGGAAAAATGATCACTGTACATAAATGAAATATGAAATAGACAAGAAATCATATAACAAACTAATTCACTAGACGAAGCTTGTAGTAACTACTTATAAGAGCTGAATACGTTTGGAATTAATGAACTCATTGTAGTCCTGCCAGACGTAAATTAATTTATTAACACATTTGATTAGGACTTCGAGAGTCTAGAGTACGTGCCTTTAATCTTATAGCATATTTTTCATTCAAATGCGCACGAATCACTATCAGTAGAGTCAACATGACATTTGCTTTCAATTATTTACACAGACAGTAGCTATACTTGAGTTTCTCTGTTTACATACTCTTGAAATGTTGGTAGGTATAGATTTAGAAATTATTATTATTTTGTAGAAATAAATGTCATTAGAGTAAATGTATGTAGGTGCTTATAAATTATTATGTATATATAGTAGATTGGAAAGACTCTAACTTGAATATAACACAAAGTTACAAATTAAGTGTTATATAAGTATCACTAATAGATTGTTTTTTGTGTAGGAAATTATTTAGCGATAAATGTTTGACTGATTGTAATTTTGTGTATTTGATTTTAGAGGATTGTTGGAAGTGATTCAAGATTTCTGTGGGATAAAAAACGTTAAATTTCCTTCGTAAAATCCCATTGTGCATTTATTGTACTTTGTTGTATGTAATTTGACTGCAGAAGTTCCATTAAGAGAATAATTAAGCAGGTAATAAGTAGTGGTATGAAAACTGTTGCAGTGTGAGCAGAGAGCAATAAAAGCGTAAAAGGATTGTGTGGATTTGAATGTGACTGCAGCATTACGCAAAGAGAAAAGAGCAAATGTACAATTCATTCTCTTCTTGTTTTGTTTCGTTGACTGAGTGAGGGAATATTATAATCCTCGTGTGTATGTGTGTGTTCTTGACTCTGAAGTCAAAGATTGTTCTTTAGAAAATGTTTTGTGTGTGACTAGACTTGTGCTAACGAGTATTGTGCCTGGAATCATCTATACGTGGCATGCAGAGAAGAGCCCCATCATTATCATTATCAAAGAGCCATTAAAATTATTAATGTTGGTGGATTTATCTGCGGAGGAGAATGAAGAGTAAGTAGAGTACCTCTCTCTACATCTACATCCTTATGCATTATCATTCTGATTTAATCTGAAGAAGTACTCTATATAGGAAATACTTAAGTACATGGTATATCTGTGTGTTCTCTCTTATTGTAACAACTTAACCACTACACTCGTAGCAGACTAAAACATTAGTGACTACAATTACAATCTTCTACACTTTATGTTCTACATCAATTTCATATGTACATTCTAATCTAATGTGTGTAGCATTTAATATTTACTTTGCTAATGGGATCGTGATGACTGATTGATGATAGCTAAATAATCATTCTACTATATAAATGCTACATATACCCCTTCTTCGTCGAAACAAAACACACAGAGAATTAAAATCAAGTGATGTAATCTAATGTAATGTTATGTTAATGAGCCCGATCGTTGCACTCTATTAAGCAAAGCTGAATTGAAACATTGAATATTCACTTCAGTTCATTCGAGACTCTAACTTGACTTGAACAACAAGAAAACAACGGAAAGAACATTTAATATTGAAACCTGTCAATAGCCATAAAACTCCGCACTACTACTACTATATACACTCTGTCCAATATTCTTCAACAAGGAAAATACTGTAAACCTGTTAGCAACAAAGATAAGAGCAAGATAAAGTTTCCAATATACAACTCAGCAATACCAAATTCTCAAATGCTACATGTTCTATGTTCTATTGTCTGAAAAAGAAGGTGACGGATGTCTGCACTATAAAATCCTGCACAAGCAAAAATCTTTAAACAACACAACAGCAGACTTGCTATAAAAGAGAGACGTGAGCTGAGTTGACTTTTAAGTTCGAGCTATTCTGTCAGTGACTCTTTTGAGGGAATGTCCTAGCATAAACATTCGTGCTTTACATCCGATTTACTTTCGTCCGACATTTATTTATGCCGTACATCATACAGCCTGTGAAACAATACACTCAGCATTTATCATAAGCTAAATCCGTCAACACATAATAAAGAAATCATTAATTTAGACAACCCATCATTTTCGAAGAGCGTAACTAAACTCTTGTTTACATTTTGACAACTAAACTTAGCTTGGTTCGTTCGGCTACAACTTTTAGCTCACTAAAACATTGCTAAAGGTTTCATTTTCTGTGAACCGATATGAAAATACTGAAAAACATATCCATAAATATCATCACTCTTGAAAAAACAGCATTTTAACACTTGTGTTTTAGTTACAAAGATTTTGTAAACTAAAAACTATTCAAAATTGATATAATTACAGCCCTTTCAATGTTGGCACAAGTTGTGACACTTTAACTGTTGATTACTGATAGATTGGATTGCAACCGTTCATAAAAGTAACTGTTGAAAATCAAGTGACAAGTGAAAATTGTAAAAGTTGAAAATTGAAACAGAACAAATTGGATTTATTTAAGAGGCGAGAGGAGAAAATCATCGTTGACACATTGTGAGTTTGTGAGTGTGTGTAATTTACTTTATATGTCTGTATCAGTACTTTTGTGCAGTGTTTCAACAGTATAGCACAGTCAACAGTCAGTGTCAATAATATAGTAGTAGTTTTAAGTGTGCAGATTGAAGAGAAAAGGAGAAAAGGAAAGAGAAAACGGCAAGGGCGGGTGACGTGACAGCTCAGATTTCACAAAACGAGTGAAGCAAACTGAAATTGGAACCCGTTGAACATTGAAAGTTGATTTTCTCGTGAATTCGGATTCGGTCCAGTAAGTTGATTTTACTTTATTCTACTTTACACTTTAGAGGAGAGAGTGTGTGATGTTAAGAAAAGTGTTAGAGCCCCCTCTAATGTCCTGTTGAGTTGAACTGTATAGTAGAAGATTCGTATTCCTATTATTCGGGTTGCTGTAAACTTTAGCTTCACCCGAATAAACGTAACTTGACTTTGCACTCTTTTTCTTTTCCCTTCGTTTGCGTTTTTGAATTCAGCCGACTTTTCTTTTCATTTACATGGAAAAGAGGAAAAGAGAAGGAAGGAACGACCCTTGAAAAGCTATACCTTCTCTCGAATGCTGAACTTGCTCTTGAATCCGAATCTCGGACGACTTTCTTTTCTCACCCACTAATTCTTTCCTTACTGCCATACATGTTCTCAATATCCTATTAAATACTACACTTAACATTCAGTCCCACTGTTGACTTAACACTTCCTACACCAAAGAACCTTTTCTCAACAAACTCTATTTTCAATCCTCTGTATAAATGCTATTTTCCTTTGACACCAAGATTTTAAAGGTTGCTTTTTGCCTTACGTCATGCGTCACCGAAGAACTGTTGAGCAGTTGAAAGTTGAACCTAAAGGACACAACACTAAAAAATAATGATTAGAATTTTATCATAATGTTTAATAAACTTTAATTTAATTCTGTCGTAATGGGATTGAAATATCACTGATGTCAAATGTAAGATGCAATTAAAAACCGTACAGGCTATTAACTATACTCTCAATTATATTTCTCCCATAATATTTGTAGAATGTTCCTCCGGTTTCAAAGGTATAGTTTACCTAATATAAAAATGATAGCCATTTCAATCTCAATAACAAGTTGCAGCATACGACCGATTTTTTATTATTATGAAAGTCGGTAAAAGTTCGTCGCATCACAATGTGCGTGGGAGTAGCACTAGCAATAATATTATTACTCTTTTCGTCGTAACTCTTAAGTGTGAAAAATTAAAACGATGAATGTCGAGGATATTGCAGAAATTCGCCCAGTTCAGAGCTATTATCAATTTAATAAGTGTGATGTAATATATCAGCATAGTACTAATAACACGACTACTTTTCGTTAGTAGTAAGGGGAAATTGAAATTTGCACTTGTGGTTTTCGTCCCGTCTTCTTAGCACTTATAAGGGAAAGCTTTCTTAGTAGAAGAGTAGGAAGGAGTATGAAAGGGTAGCGTTATGCAAATGTTGTAGACTACGTAACGCACCTGTAGTAATTCATAGAGGGAGATTATTTGTGACAGGAGAGCACTCGGAGGCGAAAAGTGTTTCATGGCACTTCCAGCCAAGGAAAGTGCGAAACGAAGATTCTTGTCTCCCCAACATATAAACGTTTATTCTACAGAGCCACACTAAGAATACTAAACTAATACTTGTATAGAGTCTGTAAGGGTATGACTTCTCCGAAAACCGAATTTGGCAACTAAGGATATTCATTAGAGGAGACTTTATATATAGGGGTGAATGTGAACATTGAATTAAACACCGCGAGACTATCTCTCCCTCTACCTTACCTACATACTTATATTATAGCGCACTGTGTATGTGTGTACATACAACTGACTGAGTATAATATCCGACTGAAGATTTCAATTAACTTTTCCCCACATGGAAGAAAAATAGCCGTATTAAATCAAGCGCACGTTATACTCTCTGAATATAGATATTTGAATTAGAGCATGGCATTCTATTTTCTTACCCTGCTCTAGTGCACACACAAACTCTATCTCTAAAATGAGTATTCCTCCTATTTTCGAATTCTCCTGTCCTTTATTGTGTATCTTCCGTAGGTAGAAATGAGTCTTCGGATTTTCTCTTTAATAACATCACCGTATATTCCTCTTTTGTTAAATGTTCCTTTTTGTGGAAAAGGTATTCCTATTACATTTGACTCAGATTTGTCTTCTCGTCTCTCTTTCCCCAAAACCAAAAAGAAGACAAAGTCTCCAACTAATTTTAGGTTTTCTGTTACAATATTGCTTACTGTCAATTTTAGTAAGCCATTCGCAGACACTGCTCCGTGAAATTGTATTCCACAGTGGCACACAGTCAAAATAAAAGTTAAGTTAAATGCTAATTATTTTGTGGGGACTCAATGTGTAAGTTACCGATTAGATAGCGATACCTACAGAAATACCTATTAAACAAAATTATCATATAGAAAAATAATATTTTATGGAACTCTAATTGGCAATTTGTATTACGTAGGTACAATGTGAATTTATTAAAAACCAATTTATTAATAAATAGAGCTAATGATAATAGAAAATGATGGTTTGTTGTGTCATCATTCATCAAGTTAAGTAAATACGTGTAAGTTAATTATGGTGTCTTTTGATGTTGTTGTGTGCGTGTCTTTGGATGACAAAAAGGGATGGTAGTTTATAGTTAGTTTTAATATAGGAATTTTTGATAAATTGAATTTTTGGTTTATGTAATCTGTATTAATGCAGGTTGATTGCATGGGTGTGCTAATGTAGTGTAATATTCGTAATGTAAGTTAGTAAAGTAAGCTCATTTTGAATTTGAAAAAGGAAAGTTTTTGCATTAGCTGTCGTGTCATGTCATAGGAGAAATGATGTAAAGTAGCAAAAGTTTTGCCATTTATGCTTTTCGGAAAACTCTGCTTTCCCGTGTGTACGTAACGTACGTCAGTCTATTATACATCTCCTCGTGTAGTACTTATGTAAGTATAACTATAATAGTTGTTTGGCACTTTCTGTCTGCACACTTTTCCATGCATCTCCTCTCTCTCTCTCTAACTCTTCTATCTATCTAGCTCGCATGTATTTTATTTTGCTCTGTATTACTTTACAAACTTAGGATGAGTGTCTCCTATTCTGCTCTGTTTAAGTTTGATGTACTACTATGTAGTGCCTCAGTGCCTGGTACATAGTAAGTGAACTGTAGCTTAAAATTACCTGGAAAAGTTTTCATCTGGGCAGAAGGGAGGAAGGAGCATAGTAGTACTAGAAGCAAATCCAGTCAAGTGATCTGACTTAGTTGGCTGTTGAAGCAGCCGTCAGCTTTTTTAGTCATAATAACGACGAGGAAGTTGTACTGGTTGAATTTTCTAGTTTGTGTCTGTGTGTATAGGAAGGATGAGAGTTGAGTCGGAGTCGGAGTATGTTTGATTTAGTAGGTGGATAAAGGAGGATGTGAATATTTACTTTAAAACGTCGACGTGTCCCGTCCTCTCTCTCTTTCCTACTTTTATAATATCTAACTACTACTTTCAGTCACTCAACTTCTATACACCTTTCCCTATAATGCACCTTATTATCTTATTATTATTTATATAGAGATGTAGATTGCTATTCTGAGGAAATACTACCCGGACATTTCTCAGTCCCAGACTTAAGTAATGCTCCAAAGTTATGTAGCGAACTTTTTACTTCGGTTTTGTTCCACAGCCTTACTTACTTGTCTTAAGCTCGAACCTATAATAAATAATAAATCTAGGTAGCTAGCTAAGCTCTCACTCACTGACTCTGTACTTACTTCTAATGTAAAGAAGCTAAATTAGAATAAATGTTCCTATGCACGCACTTTCTATGTAAATATTAGGTGAAAGTCTACGATAATGGCTTTACATATGTCCACGAGCTTGTTCCCAATCTAATAAATCACCGATGTAATGTATAGCTACTTACAGTTATTTATATTTGGCTATGTGAATGCCCAAACTATGCTTCAGGCACAACAGCGCCTTGATTAATGCCACTTGATTAGCTACTCGCACTGTTTACTTAAAACATAGCACTATATTATGCTAATTTTTATTGTACTTTAATGATACAATGATACATTACTAACTTAATTGATAAAATAAGAGTTGTATTAATAATATTTAAATTCTAAATACGAACATAAAAGTAGGTTTTATAAATCGCGGATTCGAAAATTCATAATATTTTCAGCATCCTTTTTTACTGTGTCATTTTTCACATGCACAGGTCGTAATGTCACAATTATGCAGTATAGTTTGCGGTCCTATTTTATATTTTCTTGATTTTAGATTTATTTTGTGTATTGTGAATGTAGATATCTCTCTGTCGTTTAAGTGCTTGTGCCCATGCATCAGGGCTTTTCTAAGTTAAATATATAGACAAATAAAAAATTAAATGTAAACTCGTCTTACGTGATGTGCCTTATGTTCATTACGAGATTCGTCATATAATATATTATGGTACGTTTCATTGCAAAGAAATGCAGGATAAAAAGCTACTATACGCTACCCTATGAAAATTTAATAATTTAGTAATAAATGGATACTATAGTATAGGAACATGTTGGCGATAAGTAGATGATTTCATTATATATTGATACTATTAGTGTTTGTATCATGTATAATGATATGTATGCCACTATATTTTGTCACAGCATTCATGGGTTTCGCTCAGGGCATGCAAAATACACTTTGGCATAGATACTTGAAAGACTCATTGTGTGTCATAGCTTTTGGCTTAAAAGGGCTCTTGACTTTTATTTATTGATAGGCAGAAGAGGATCGGATGGAGAAAGTACGCAAATATGTCATTAAGAGACGGCTGCTCAATTGTCTAAAAGAAAATATGAAATATGTCATGGGCGTGTGTATGTTTACTTTGTAGACAGAAGTTGTTGAGTGGCCAATTGTAATTTAAGAGTTCACGTTAATTGTGTTTGGTTGGAAAGAAGACACTCCATATTATCTAGTAGAATGAAGAATGGTGATGGTAATAATGCAATTAAATATTAATTTTCGTGAAATATCACAAGAACACATTTGAGCTTTGTTCATTGTTCGCGTAGTTAATTTTAGAGTAGATCGAATTTTTATGAAACGAAAAGTGTCATTTCAGATTTAATGCTCCATAAAAGTCTATCAGTTTTACACTGAAATGCACTTTTCTGAACTAGAAACTATAATAACTGTAATAACTTAAGTTTCGTTGGTTATTAAGATGCTGGCAATGAGAAATTGAGTTCAAGTTAGTGCTTTGATATTATTCCGTCATGTCGAATCAATATTGCATGTAGCGAGACACTTGGTTTGTAACACATTGTTGTGAATGCAACAAAGTGCTTTCTTTGTAAAAAAAAAGTAGAGCATTAAGCTGCAATCTCATAATATAAATTTTTAAGAGTTAAAATAGAATTTTATCGAGTAGAAAATAGAGTGGTCGTTTCTGTGCAGTTAGAGAGAGTATGTCTTTGTAGGTAGTCAAAATGTAATGTACTTTTATATCATAATGATTAGATGCACTTATGGTAGTAAAGATATATGAAATGTAGTAGGAAAGTGGGGGTAGTCGCGATAGGAGAAATATGAAAAGTCTACATCATAAAGTAAGGTCTGTCTGAACTTGGACTAATATAGTATAGCTAAAAAGTGGAGTGTCAACCGTTGGTTATAATAATAGTGCTAGAGTGTATTATGGTTATGGTTGTGAACTACTCATGTATTCTGTGAACATTAGAGGAGTAAATGTAACCCTAATGTAATCTAAACGATCCGAAATAGTTGGCGGATGGTGCCTTGGTGGCTGCAACTGGAGAATTATGACATTGATGGAACAAAGATCCCATTCAGGGAATACTTTGACTTTTTCTTCAACATTCAACATGTACTTGTGTATACAAATCCATTGCTTGCTCCTTCCTTTCGTTCGTATAAGAATAAGAAGAAAAGTCAAATGTTGCACCAGGCAGACACTATTAAAGTATAAAGCGATTGAATGCAATGCAGATATGCACCCACCCTCGTTGGAATAAAACTTATCTCTTACGTCTCTTTTACACAATAGCTAAAGAAATGTTGACTTCTGTAGGAAAATAGACACAGAGAGAGTCAAAACTCAAATGTATACATGTGTAGCTATTTAAAAAAGAATCTTCTTTTCATATAAGGATATATGACTGTTGCCTCTGTTCTTCTTCTTCGTCTCTCTGATGGATGCAATTTAGTCAGAAGAGATGAGTACTTGAGTTAAAGACAAGTCAAAGAGGAGTCTGTGTGTTGTTTGCTTCGTGTCTTGTCTTGTCTTGTCTTTTGAACTGGAAATGCAACCAAAGCAAAGGCAAACGACTCTGACTCTTCTTCCCTTACTCATCCTATGTCGAATAGAACATTATTAGAAATACTTATACAACAATATTGTTAGGTACACTAAAATGTTAAACTAAAGTCGAACTCTGTACAGAATAGTACAGATGCATTCTCCCTGCTACAGATCAATCTATGCTCTTTTTTAGAAATCTTTTTCTACCATGTTCTACCACTATCTATATTTGTAAGTCATCAAGTTATGCTTTTACACAGACGACTTGCTGGCTCGACTGCACCCCACCATATCAGAGTCTTCTCTGACTCTTATCTATAGTGTACCTAATAGCTATCACTCATTTGAAAATATTTATAACGGATTTAACGGAACATGTTTACACAGTATTAGCAATGTTAGCACATGGGATGTACCTAATGAGCAAATACAGAAATATTTATGGATATAGGAAACGAACAAATGACTAATCACACATATGAATCCTTCATTTACGTCGAATAGCTCTTTCCTTTGTACATGTGAGCATATTCATTGGCTTATTACTCATTTTCTATTCATTAAGTGTAATGAACAGTGCTAAATTACTTAGTCGTAATGACCTCCACTAGCAATGATGTGTAGTACCGTAAAAAGTAGATCAAAAACTTTATTTTTGCAATGAAAATATCTTGTAATGATGATTAATACTAACACGACTCCGCACAATCATTACGTAACTAAGAAATAATAACATTACATAATATTTAATCAGATAAATTTATCACCTGAACGGGCAATTTCTAATTAGTTTGATGATGATGATACACTGCAAGGATTATATTTAGGGTGTTACATTCAAAACGTACACTGTTCACTGTACAGTACATGGCGTCACTTTGTATTCGAATGTGTCAGATTTAGGTCCATTATGACGTCTTGACGAGTTTCACTTAGAGTTTTTTGTGTTGTGTCATGTCGTTCCATTTTTTCGTAGATAAGAAGTAATGAAATGCATCTCCGGTCCTCAGAATAGAATACCTTTAGCCACTAGACTGACTTCCAGACTTCCCCATTCCATATCGTCTCCTTTTTACCATTTTCAATATCGTCTTTGCAATATCATACAACATTATCGCCTCCAGGCCAAGGCGAGGGTGAACACTCAATTTCCTCTGTTATCCCGACATCCATCCTACCCAAATTCACTCAGGAGGACTCAGGACATTTAATAATGTAATAATACATGCGCATACGTGCGTGTGTAGGTAGACGTAGACAGAGCTATGCAGTACCGCTTTATTAAAAAATGCGTGTAAATAAACGATAGAAGTGACGCAATAGAAATTTTTGCATAAAAAATGCTCTATACTTGTCTTGCTATCAGGGTGTTTAAGAATCAAATATTAATGACCACATTTGTTGAGTACCATTCGTCAACTCAGAAAAGAAAAATAATTTTCTTAATTACACAGGTAATAGTTACAATTAAGTGATGTATTATCCCGAGGCTGCAACAAGTAAATTTTATGTTAGAAAAAAATATGTTTAATAGAAAATGGTAGATTTGGACATTGTCTTCTTCTCTCAAAATATTTCCATGTTAATCGTTTAGACAAATATTTTGAGGTGTATTTACATTGCATGTGTTGGTAATTGCAACTAGACTTTTGATTTGAAGTGCTTTTTCTTAGATGTTTTTACGTTTTCATTGTGTGTATACAATTATAGTTTGTAGTAATGCAGATAACGAGGAAAGTCGAGTAGGTGATTTGATTTTGTAGATCACGTTTAAAATTCAAACTACTTGAGAAAATCGTGTAGAATGAAAGTTGTTTGGGTGATAGGATGGGGAATGTTATGGAGAGCCCTTCAACAACTATAAACTAGTTATTTTGGGAGACATCAAAGAGTTAAGTTGAAAGCAAGTGCTTATTATCCTATCTTTCTACAAACTACAGTGCACTCTAGATTTACATCTAATCGCATCTGTGATGTAACTATAGACTAGAAAGGAAAGGACGATACTAATTGTAGTAACAACGATATAATATTATATCTAATATAAGTGGGATCATATAGATAGATAGAAGGATAAAGTGTCCTATAATTTAAGTTTAAAGAATTTTATTTGTGTATATCTACCTGCGAGTTTGGGCATTGTTATATATTTATATATTCATAATAATAATAATATGATTAGTTCTTGCACTGGATACATAGAGAAAGATTATTAGTATTATTAATGCAGTACAGAGTCCAACCCTATTCTTTGAAAACGTTCGAGAGAGCATGTTTTTAGGTTACATTTGAATTACAGATCTTTCCGTGCACTTTGTAAAAGAGAAACAATAGTTGCCATCGGTCAGCTTTGGAATAATTCGACAAAAACTGTACTCGTAGAGGTTTATATAATATTATTCAGGTTTTATCGTCAGTAATTGCTAAGGCAAGTAAGTAGGCTTATGCTATGAATAACGTTTCGAATAAAGACATTAGACTTTGAACTTGCTAGCATTATAGAAATGGTATGTATGTCTATGGTGGTCGTTGAAAGCCTTATATGTTAGATGTAATGATTGAATCGTATGATTTGGACTAAGTGAAGGGTTATTAGTCATATTCAAATTCAAAGTTATAACAGTAGGAGTGAGTAGGACTTGAAATTCCTCCCCGCCTTGTCATCAGCTCTAATTCGCCGAGTATCTCTCATTCATCCATGTAAATGTAATGGATAACGTCGGAGAGTAATTGCTCAGCATATGTTCACTAAATTCAGATCCAAACCTAGATTTCATCTTCTCCATCCATCCATTCAACTTACATAATTTAAGTTCAACCTATTTACATATTTCTATAGACATATTTAACAATCACATCAAACAGACTTCGACCAGACTACAATAAAATATTTTAATTCAGATATTAGCTATGCTTGTCCAATTAATGAAATCAAATTAAGTTCTACAGTTGACAGAAACTTACATAAAGGGTTGGCCCACTTTTACCTTTCGTGATGAAGTATATTTATTATACATCTACCTGAAATGTAAGCCAGAAAGAAAAGGTAAACATTTCTCGCCAATGCAATGCAACAATTTCTACTTTTCTATATTATTACATTTTTTAAACTTAATCATGCACTGTTTATTTTAACGAGTACACTAGTACACTCTACGAGTGCTACTATTGGCAATTTTCGAAACATTTAAAATGAGTCATGATGAAACTAGCCGAAGCAGAGGCGTTTTCTATCTATTAATAAGATAGTACATTTAATTAATTCTAACATTTAAAAGATAAATTGATTATTAGCCTGCGCATGAGACATAATTAATGATTTTGGAAATTGGGGTATATTCCATAAGGGGATTTTGTACCCACCGGAAAGAGCAAAAAAAATGTGACTTAACTGGTATTAAGGATTATTAAGCTATAGGACCAAATTGA
>JABASI010000324.1:0-42740 GCA_019776505.1 Tomocerus nigrus
TCTGCCTTTTTTCCATCAAACGATTTCTTTGGGCTAAACATCGATTTGAAAAAAGGTCAAATTCCTTATGTAAATGACAAAATTTCAAACTTCCCATACAGGCGTACTCATGGCTCTTAAAAGAATGGAAAATAGGCATTTTAAATGATGGTATTAATTTAATTTCAAGATGAAGTTACATCAGCAGGAAACAAAACCGTTTATTTAAGGTGGCCTATATTAGAAAGTACGAAACCACACATAATATGTCGGCCTGAAGGATTTCCAGCTCCCAATTTGACCTGGTTCCTAAATGTGGATGAGGTAGGAAAATTCGTCATTTTTTCATTTCATTGATAGTGCTAATAAAAAAGCAAAATAATTCCTTCCTACATTTTATTCATTCCCTATTAGCAATTAACTAAAACACAATTTACACAATGGCATAATGATTATGTTTCAGACATATCAGATGCTACCAGATGTGGGGGATAAAATAAAACAGTTTAAAGAACAGGATGGATCTGCGTCGTTAGAATTCAATGCTGTTTCGTACGATATCATTAATGCTTTCGGGGCTGTCAAAGACTATTCAATCGCTGTGTACACTTGTGTTGCAACTGGAGCAAATCGACCCACCAACTACACTAATTTTTTTATTTTCGTTGAAGGTGTTCCCTCTTGTCATCCTCACTTTATAATTTCTATGCTCACAAATGATACAAACATGACATGACCAATGTTATTCCGACATTGTCATTCTTTACAATTGACAATACAATAAAACACTTTTTATTCTAGAATATCGATCTGGAGGGACTGTGGCTTTGGCCGTTTTTCTTCTTCTCGGTTTTCTAGCCTTTTCAGTATTTATTTCTTGGAAGCTACAATTTAATTACAAGTCTATTCAAGCCGTGCCGGAGTAAGGAAGGGTTACGTTACAGCCGCCAAAAGAACATACCTAATACTGTTACCTGCTTACACGCTGATAAATATCTGACATATGCTACACCAGCATAAATGAGAATTTGATTTCATGCATGTATAATTTTACCTGTAAACATTCGGATATTTATACTAACAATGACACAGGCAAGTTATTTGACTGTTCATATTTATATACTACTCTCGTTGTCTTTCAATTGACTCTCTGCAATTAGATACTACAAACTACTGACAAAGTGACAATATCGTTATGTACTTGCACAGCTTCTTTTCTTATTATTTGTATGTACATCTGTGCATATAAATTAATAAATGAACCGCACTTATAATCTGATACATTTGTGCGTGTGTGTGTGGGTATGGCCGGTATGGGTACCACAGACAATACTACAAGTATAATATTACGTACTTAAAGAAATAGTTAATGGTGCTACTGGTTTTAAGAGAATTTGTATGTGTATCTTTGCTATAGGCTTAATAAATATTGTGAATGAAATTTAAATTTTCTGTCTATTTTCGTGGTATTGTTTAAGTAAAACATTATTGTTCCTTGTGTAGTAACCAATGCATGCAATAATAATACATGCATACGTAAGACGTAACAGCACCACCGAATATTTTCACCACTGAATGAAAATGGTTCATACGTAGAATGAGCGTGTGACTAAAGCATTTACAAGCTAAATAAAAAACGTATATTATACAAGTAAATAGATACAATCTAATTGAAAACCATTTTACGTAGTCAATACCAAGTAGGCATATTATTTGGGATTTGCCATGAACCAAATGAAAATAGGCTTTGCGATTACAATAGGTCATTTGCATTCCCTACTAGGTATATATTTTGTGTACTAAATGGTTAAGCCCACATGCGGGCTAGTTGTATTCTAAACTTTATCATGAAATACCAGATTTTTAACCAGATAGTTCAATGTTTCCCCGAAAACTTTAGTTTTGCTTCTATTTTTTAGTATTTACCCAGATAGCTGCTCATTTGTATGCATGATATCAATGATTTTTCAACTTCTATAACTCCATATATTACGCATGCAAAAAAGTTCCCCAAAAATACATATTATCTTCATTGTGGAGATACTGTGGACGTTTTTGTAAACCCCGTTCCACCCCATATTTATTGGCCCCGCCCCCAAACTGAATTCTAATTTCTAAATACGGCACTGGGTGTTAATGTGTAATAATAGTGTAATGGGTACCAGAAGCTGTGTCTTCGCTGGCTAATTCTACAAATGCCTATACTGTCGAATTCGATCTGAGGAATTATATTCGTAACGAGATGCGGAACGGAATACAATAGAAATATCGTATAATCACAGATACAGAACCATATTTTCATTTGCATTGAAAAAGGAATGCAGACGTGATGTACTAGAATCCCAAAAGTAAATGAATCCACACTTAATACTGCGCTGCTGATACTGATGAGTATTGTGACTTGTATTTAGATCACATCAGCTTAAATCCATATTCTGAATTATCTGAATGCAGTTAATGATTGCTGATATGATGGTGCAATATCTACAGACTACAGAGCACAAAGTTGTCAATAAAATCTCAATTGGGAAATCAAAGCAAGTGTAAAAATCAATAAAGGACACAATGAAGTATCAATTGGGTTTGAGTTGATAATATACCAGTTATAACCAGAAGATGACAGGAGAAAATAAATTTGAATTCAGCAATCTATCAGTATTATTTATCTCTTATTTGTCTAAACAATCCAATTCTTATTTTGTTACATAAATTAAATTGGTATCCGCCGTAACATTTCTCTGATTCATATCAAATACAGATTGCGTGATACGTAGAATTTTCCGTAAAAACAAGCAGGAGAGTCAATAGGGGTGGGGCTGGGATTCTAACCCAATACTATGTAGCAACAGATAACAATATGCATGATTCGATGCAACCGTTATCCTTATAGTGGTAGCTTCTAGCTAGTATATGTTCGTTTGCAATTCGTGCTAATAAATACTTATTCAGGATAGTATAACAGTAAATCTGAAGTTTCTTAACAAGGAAATAATAAGCTTCCTCACTGACATTATTTAAGGTAGCCCTCAAGAACATTTATAATATATTATTACAATAAAGTATATAACAATTTTCCTTGTGACGCATCCTAATTTGTAGTTGTTTGTACCAAATATTGTTACACTAATGTGATTTGGAGTACAAATTGCTGCAAACGGGTAATTACAACAATTTATACTAATTTGTATACCACTGAATGATGTAACAACTATTGGTACAAATAATCACAAATTGTTACATATTATATGGCTACAAAAAACATCATTAGTAATAAGAGCATAATACTCAAGTTCGATTTGATAGTCTAGTGGAGTAGGATGTAGGATGGTGGGCAAAAGTGAGCAGTACCTATTCTAGGTACTATTTTCAGTGCATATTTTTTGCGTATTTTTTGTCTTTCTCAGATGTATTAATAAGGTCTTCACCATTAGCCAAGTCCTATGAGTCCTGTCCCACTAAAGATTCTCATTAATTTAATTAGAGAAGTATCCCATTGGAATCTGGAAGTCAAAATGAGATCAATCGCTGAGCAGCTTAACTTTATAAGGACCATTCTTGTCACAACGATTTTAATATCGCTTATTTCGCAAGTAATCCCCCCAGTAGACGCGAGAAACGGTATCTACATGATTTTAAAATGAGATATCGAATAGATGTATTAGAAAATAAATAAATTAACCCAGTTTATTTTGGTTTGAAGATGCGACGACCTATACCACGATATTAAGTTGGAACCACACAGAATTTCTGTATTGGACGTTGGAAGACGAAGATGAGGAACATATTTTGAATTGTACTTTAGCAGACGGTGTTGTAGAACCGGATGTGTTTGAGTGGACATACCTAAATGGTTCCGTAAGGATTTAATTTACATTTACAAGACGAGATATGACTTTTAAATTTCATTCTAACGGTCGTTTTTCGGTTTTAAATATTTGAAATCTTGGAATTCTCAATGGTGCGCTTTACAGGAAATCAATGCTACAGATGTAATATACATAAAAGACCCGAGCGATCGATCAATTTTTTTAAAATTTGTTAATATTACATATGATATCGCTGACACTTTCCAATGCAAGTCATTGGTTTTGGATGAATCCGGGAATAAGACGTATCCAAATATTACAAATGTTTCCATATTTGTGCAAGGTAAGTGCTTTTGCACTTGATTAAAATCAGTTGCGGCTGGATGTAAAGTAATAATTAATGTACTTCACTTCAAATTAATGTCAATTAATGTCAATTCAAATTAATTACATTATACCATTCATTTTTATATTGTAATTTTGAATAATTCTGAGAATTCGGGAAATATTTAATTGTTTACAGAATCAAGAAATTTAGGACTGATTATTGGAATGTCTGCTGCTGCAGTTGTATTTTTTATCATCGCTATAATTATGATCAAATACTTGTAGACCCAGATTCAGAAGCAACGAAAATGTTAATTAGAAAAAAATATAGTTTGAAGAAAATGAGTTTTATAAAAGCTTAATGTTTCTTATATATGCGTAGTCTATGGCTTGAACTTTGAATATCAATTAATTATAGTGAGAAAATTAAGTTTTAGTGATATAATAGTTCATAGTTTCTTACTGGAATGGTTTCTTTATTTCAATGGTAAACTAGTCTAGTCGTTACATTACTTAAAATCAATTAACGCTTTAAAACAGGTTTTCATTTCGGCAAATCGTACAATAAAAAGTAAAATACGGGAGTAAATATTTATATACACAAACTAAAATAATTTTGTAGTATTTTTGGAGTATTTTCCGAAGTATTTGGTATCAATCATTATATCCCCACTGTATACTAAGAAATTTTAAGTTTTTTGTTCGTAACGAAGATACTGTAAGCTTTTAGTAGCATCACAATTGTCAATAGGAAGCTCAAAACCCCCATAGAGTACAAGAAAATCCAAACATCCAACTGTCTCCGCTCGTACCAAAATTGTTGATGAGAATAAGAATGAAGATGCGATGTGTCTTTGTGACGAAGAATGTACTCCGTCCACCATAAAGCAGTATCTGCAGGCGTAGAAGGTCTGTCTCGGAAAACTTGCGACATTCTCTGCATTTTCTCAGAGTAGCTATCGTTTTACACATACAACAGAATCACAAATTAAACTTCGTGATTAATATTTTTGATAATTTAGTACATAATTTTGCAGTACCAAGAATTTACGTTCAAATATTATGATTGCTATTAAATCACCTTTCATTAGTCAGTAAATCTTTTATAGCGGATTCGAATTTGTTTTGGGTCAAATTAGTTATTTCCAATCTTATACCGTGCCCGTGGGCGTTAATTTTTTCAGCGTTATAATCCTGCTCCGCGAAAATAGGAATGACCAAGATAGGGACACCTAAAATTCACGAAAATCATTTATTTTACTCAAGAAATAGTAGTTTACTTACTCTATAGGAGCTACTTATAATTGCTTAATTACCGTGAAAAACAGCTTCTTGGGAACCCAATTTACCTCCATGAGAAATAAATGCCTTCACTTTAGGATGAGCTATCAGTACAAGGAAGATTCTTAAATATAGCTTTTAACTTTTTGCATTTAGTGAAAATTAGCGTAGAAATTAGAATAATAATATTAACATTTACCTAAAACATCCTGTTGTGGCATCCAGGGAAGTGTCAATACATTACTGGGGAAGTTTTCAGGTCTTTTTCCATCGAATTTCCAGATGAACCTCATAGGACTGAGGTTCTTGAAAGTGGTCATGAAAATTTCCTGAAGGTATTCCGGCATTTTAGAATACTGAACGAATGTACCAAAGCTTATGTAAACAACGGGGTTCTCTCCTGCTCCTTCGATAAAATCTTCGATTTCCTGAAATTAATTAGCATAAAAACATTTTAGAGATTGGCAATTATTTCTTCATAAAATTCTTCAGCGTTGATAAACCTGGAATGAACTGATAGCGAATTTACCTTAGGCAATTTATTCATTCTATCGGTACAGTGCATGCCACCAATTGAAACGACAGAGGGAGGGAATGATCTGGTATATTCTTCACTAAAATGGGAATTGACGAAAACGAGACTGGATTTCTTATGCATTTCTCCAAGAGGGGGCAAGTCGGGAATATCTAATAATGACGTGCGCAGGACTTTTTCCACAGCTGGATAATAATAGAAATTATTATACCAATACCAGTAAAGTGACCGGAGAGTATTTCGCATTCGTTGGTAGAATGTCATTTTCTGAGGTAAGTGTAGTGTGTGTTCGGGATAAGTTGCGCTTTCATCTGGCAATCCATAAGTATCAGCCCACCATGAAAATGGACTTGTGGTTCCATAAATTATTCGCTTCGCTTTAAATTTGTGACTGAATCCCAAACCGCAGTCATTAAACACGGAGTCGATGAAAACTAAATCATAGTGCGAACTGTTGACCCAAGCAAGGACTTCAGGGTCTGAGACCATGCTTTCACAAAAGGTAATACCGGTCTGCGGAAAATTAAACCACATATTGTCTATTTCTTCAACCCCCTTTTCTAGTCTTATAGTTAAGAAATCAAATTGCAGCTTAATCTTCTCCATCAAATCTTTCGGAGAAAATTCTATTACATTTTCTATGGCATTTTTAGGAGGATAAGGAGAGAAAAATGTGACGTTGTGTCCATTGTCTGCTAACTTTCGTACTAGTGGCCAAGCCGTTATTCGGTGGCTATACGTGCTAATCCCGAAGAAAAATAAAATATCCGCACCTTCACCGAGAGTTAAAATTGAAGCAACTATGAGCGTTGTAGCCAAAATTAGCTTCATGGTAAAATCTTTTGGAAATGTGTCACTGGTTAAAATAAAATCAATAATCTAAGAACTAAAAATATTTTATGTATTCATACAAGAGGAATACTGTTCAAACGTTAACTAGAACTTCGCCAAGGGCTGACTAAATTGATTTAAAACTATAGCAAGTAGAAAATGTAATGAAAGCATCCGAATTCAATATTCAGATTACACACAGAATATGTACTACCTATTCTAAATTCATAAATTATTATGAGTACCAGTCAGTACCAATGTGTTCCTTATAGATAACTCTGGACACAAATAAATAGTATGTAGATGCATACAGGCATACAGCTTAAGAAAATCCCAACAATTTTTGATTTTCGCCTTTAAACACGTTGAATCTAATAAATCCAGCATAAAAGTGTCTTCTAAGATAGGCAAACACCCTAATCTGTATACGTTTTGTATATTTATCTAAATTACGTATGTGAGTATACATTTCTGGATCTGGACTGATACCTGTCTTAAGACGGGTAATTATACTTACAGATACTATTTGGTAGAAACACATATTATTATTATGTGTAAAAAGGTGCTTATTTGATGGTCTTATTGTGTATAGCTTGTAGCACTCTAATATTCTATGTAAGTGAAGTACCTACCTAAAAATGTTAAATACAATAATGCAATGTACACACACACGCGAGATCACAGAAAATCAAGTTTTTTGCTTTAACCTGAACTGGAGTGGTAGACGGTCCATTATGTGCTTTGTAAGTACAGTATTCTTGGCAGACAAACTTTTCCTTCGTTAATAGTCGCCAGGAAAAAGATGATAATATATTTATTGTAATAATTACTTAGTTAATAGTAAAATGAAGTAAAATTGTATGTAATTTACATTCTGACTAAATACGTGCTACTGTTTTTCTCATAAATACGTCCAAAGTTCCAACAAATACAAAAGGAAATTAAAACTATTTACGTATAATAATTACATTAAAGGAACGTTACAGGTTCAGAACATTAATGTGCCACATGCAATGAAATCAAGGTTAGTAGGTATCATTTTGAATGTATAATACTGGAAGACAGTATACATAAAAGCAAAATATTTCTATATTTTAAGTCTAAGTCGTCTAAGTAGGTATACCTACTTACTTTCTTGGAAAAACAATGATAAGTATGCCTTCCGTGACAAGGATGAATTGTAAAAAGAAAGAAATTATCTTAATAGGCAAGATGTGTATTTATCGGTCAAAATATTTATTTCGTGTCATGCTGTAAGTGACGCCAACTCAACGACATGTAACTTGTTATCCCGTCCTCCAACGAGAACATAATTATTGTATGCTACAGGTTTAGAGAAGTTTGTAGCCTCTGCATCAAAATCAGTTTGTAAATCAAATCTAGAGTTAGGATTGATAATGTTTACAAATTTCAAAACACCTTCTGTATAAAATAGCATGTATTTAGAATTCGAGGATGAGTTCAAGTTCCTTTCTTCACTAGTCGAAGCTTTAGCCAATGGTTCTTGAGAACTACTTGTTTTATTAGTACACATAATGCACGGTGGTGACGATAAATGGATATTTAATTCAAAGGACTTCAATACCGCCCCCGTTTCAGGAGAGATCACTACTCCTTTACCCAGACGGTTAAGAAATATAATAAAAGAATCATCACAATCAGGATTATCACAGCGGATGTGCGTTATTGGGTCAAATGGAACTGTGTTCGGACTGAAACTGTCCACTTTCATTTCTTCACACGCCCAAATCTATATTGTAAAAATAACTATTTTTAGAATAGAATATATATGTAGGGCTCCCATGAATATTACGTAGAAGCCCTTCCTTACAATCGCCAAGAGGCATACACAATAATATTTAGGAATCCACTTTCTAAGAACAGCACATAAAAACATAGACAATAGTAATATTATAATAACATTTACTTACAATTTCCCCATTTTCAGGATTTAAAGCTTCTATGCGTCCATTTCTTGTTCCGACCAGTAGTAATTGGAGATCATTATGTATCGATTTGACTATAATAGGAGCTGTGCAGTATGCTGTACGCATATCGGAAGAATTCCCAGATTTAGTCCACATTTTATTTCCGAATTTTAAATCAATTGCCTCGATTTTATTCGTTACGGTAGTTAGAAAAACGAACGTGTCATTGATTTCCGGGGTGCAAGTGGACACATGTCTCAAATTATCATGTTTCCAAAACAGTTCACCATTCTGAAAAAATGAAAATTATGAGCTTTCTTCTCCCACGTTTAAAGCCATAATCATAACTAATTATAACTATTGTAGCTATAAATATTCTTGATTGACAAGCAAATAGCTAGATTAAAAATATGTAATACTTACAAACGAATTTAAAGAATACAACACGTTTTCATCAACAAAAACTATAGAGTTTCCATTTGATGCTACGACAGGAGTTGCTCTTACAGAATGGCTGCATTCAAATCGCCAATTAATGTGGCCCGTCAATACGCTCAAAGAATACAGTCTGTTATTGTGAGTTCCTTTTTCAATCAATATATAAAATTAATTGAATCAATATATAGTACAGATATTCTTCATTTTCTGTCATATTTACATGTTCAATGTTGTGTTAATTGTCTTGAAAGAAAACACAAGATTCTGGTCTGGCTTACCAAGGTATGCTGCGAGTTGGTTAGGATGAACAGCAGCTGTAGCTTCAATACGGCCACCCAGATGAGTTTCCCATTGTATTGGAAATCTATTTATTCCTGGCTGATTATTATGATTAGTAGTAATAGGTTTGCTTAAATTAATTCCTATGGCGTAACCAGAATGAGATCCAATTATAACCACTGCCCCATTTACGGAATTCACTGAAAAAATAAATGTGCTAAAGATTAATCTACATAAACTTTTATTATAGGTTCAAATTAAAACGTGAATTTTTAAAAACTATATAAAAGAGGCGTTTTTCTTATTTTATTTTGAACCGAGAATACGCAAAAAATATGCATAATTTTCCTTACATTCCGAAAATACAGCCGCGGAAGAATCAACACACATTCTTAAATCATATGAACATGATAACATAATCTCCGGAGGATTCTTGACACAAATTCGGAAGCTATCTTTCTTTGATTGTTTTCTCTTTCGAACATAATTCATAGTAAAAGGAGTTTCCTGGTGTAATATATCACTGATACAATTTAAATCATAATTTTCTTGGCTCGATGTATTTGTACAATTAAGGTTATTTGGTTCTTCGATTTCTGGAATTGGCACAGTGGCTACACTTACAGCCGTTACACGTACATCAACAGGATAACGTTCGGCAATATCACATAAAAAATGGAAAACTTTATCAAAATCTTCAAGTACTAATAATCTGAATAGATCTTTCTCATATTTGGCATGAGCATCACTTCCAAACAAATTCAAATAAGTAAATATCTGCTCAATAAACCTTACAGCAGATAAAGAGTCTCCACCACCTTCTATAAACCGTTTTGACAATAATTGCTCACTTTTGTGTCGTCCAACTTGATTTGTACATATCATCCAAATATTTTCTAAAGCTTGCAAAAATAAATCCTTCTGAAACTTAAAATGAACGTGAGATGGTCCATTCTTCTGGGGTAGATTTTTATATCGTTGGTATTCAGCAATGGATAAAATGCGATCCATATCAATTTTACCGTTTTGATTAACAGGTATATCTTCCACAGGAACGATAACATCAGGATAAATTTGTGGTGGAATATCGAGGCATAACTTTGTAATAAATTCATCATTAATTCTTTGAGCTACTGTGAATCCCGTGTGATTATTAGCAATTAACTTGACCACTAAGTAAATTTTATCTTTATGGAAAACGCAGGATGCAGTACTAAGGAGATTAGTTGCCATTGCCGAATTCTCGATTTCAATTAGTGATGTCTTGTAGCCATTTCTTTTGACAACTCGATCTTTTCTTGCAACGTAAATGATTCCAGTGTCTTCTTCATTTATTGTTCCAATATCTCCGGTATCGTAAAAGTAGCTATCATTATTTTTGAAACCGCAAGGGAGTTGGTCCCCATTTGAGTTGATTATTTTACACACTCGGGTCTTTGAACCTGGAATTGATCAAAACTCAAAATTAATTGCGATAATACTGATCAAAGTTGTACCAAATATACTAATTAGGAAAAATTCATGAAATTTAGATCTTTCATTTAGATGTCAGATGTTTACCAATTGAAATACTGCCGTCTTCTCCTAAGTGAATCGAAGTGTTTGAAATGGGATAGCCAATTGTTATTTCACTCTCAGAATTCAAATCAATATTTTCTACTGATGCCCAACACGAAACTTCAGTGATTCCATATAAATTTTGTAGACCTCTTCTTTGGAGTTTACTAAACATCTTCGCATCAATAATTTTTCTAAGTTCATCTTTTTCTATGCATTTTTCCCCGCCGAAAGATAGCACTTCTAAAGAAGATTCTTCATGATTTAAAAGGCCTTCAGAAACCAAGTTTTTCTCAATTCGACGAAATAATGAAGGAGTAATTTGTAAAATTGTCACTTTATGTTTCTTCAGTATTTTAGCTAGCAAATCACTGACTAACTTTACTCTTTGAGGGACATACAAAATTGCCGCTCCTGAGCCGAAGGCCGTAAACAGTTCACAAATGCTCGGGTCAAAAGTAACCGGAGATGTTCCAAATATTACATCATTGCTGGTAGTTTTCCATACACAGTTTATGAAATAAGTTATATTTGGTACTATGCAAGAGTTGGGAACTAGCACCATTTTCTTTGACCCTGTAGTTCCTGATGTGCGAATAGCATAAGGATATTCAACTGAAGATTTTTCTTTCTGCTCATTATTATTCAAGATTGAGTCCTCAAGTACAAAGATATGCAATATTATGATTCTATTCCCTTCTACGAATTCATAAGTTGCGATTTCGTTCTTCACAATGGATTTCAATTTAGAAACTGCTAGTTGATAAGTTGAGTCGTCAATCACTAAGTGCTTCATGGAAATGCTAAATTGAGCAAATTTTATATCTTCCAAAATTTGAGAGGGACTGATATTGTAAAATCCACTTTTAGCTCTCATAATCCTGTAATAAATGATGTAAACATGATTTTTATAACTACTTATAGCTCAAATGTCAACACGTAAATGTCAACGTGAGCAATTAGTAGGTTAACTTTCTCCTATAAAATTGCTTTCACCAACTTTCACCATTTTACTTTCCAAGCTTACTTTTACTTACCCCAATAAGATAGCAGGAAATATAGAATTTTGTGGACATGCAACACCGACAAATCCCCCAGGCTCAAGATTTTTAAGAAATGATTTTATCCGATTTGCCACTGAGTCGATTTGTTCGTACGTTTGTGTGACTGGAAGATTTTCCCCATCATCGTAAATCACAGCTATCTTGTTGGAATATTTGTCTACAGCAAAAATTCTTTGTAATTCTAGAGGGCTGACTAAATCCTCGTCAGATTTATTGTTTTCGTAGCATCGAAATCCTGTCATCCTGTAACCGTTGTGGTTAGTAATTAGAAAGTTATTGTATTTTTCTGGGTTGCAAACAAACGATTAAAGGCTAAAAGAAAGTATTATTTTTAATATACACAATAAAAATGAAAGTTTTCGGAAGTCACATAATATGCTTGTCACAAAAGTCACTAGCAAGTGGATATCATATATTTAAAAGTTTAGATTTTATATAATTTATCCTATATGATTACATGAGAAGTACTGATCTGTTTAAGGTGGATTTGGCACACTTTTCTCAAAGCTATATCTACAACAGTTCTTATTTCTTATGATTCTGAAGATCTGCAGTATCTGTCTGACTGAACCAAAGACATTTGACGCGGCTGGTCTACCCTTTCAAAGGATGTCTCATTTCCTTTACACATTTTCGTAGAGCTTCACAGAAATGCCCCATTATTGATCGATTACAAGCTACCGTCTCACAATGTAGCTGTATGGATGTAAGCAGCGTACGGATTGCCACGTTTCACCACAGGATCTGCATGGACAGAATCTCTATTGTAGTAGATATTTGTATGAATTTGTGTAATATTTTCATGAGAATAGAAATTCTGAGATGAACGTCAGCAGATGAGACAACTTATGATATAGATATGATATGAATGACCTACTGAATAATTGATGACACAAAAGTTAAAATAATTCATTTGATAGGAATACTTTATTAGTTGCTATTCTGGGTGGGTCGGTTATATCATTTATAATATATTGACTATTTTGAGAGGTAGAGTAATACTCGTAACTCGTAAGTAATACTGATACATATAATAACACAAGCTGTAGCTAAATGAAGTTTTACTTTCACTGGTCTCTAAAGATTGCTTAGTTTTAGTTTTACATATTTAAAGCTTTTACGCAGATTAAGTATCTTTGCTATGGACAAATCATACATACATAACAATAACTTATGCATACTTGTTAGCAGAATGGTAACATAACAATATTAACTAACATTTTACAACTTTTATGAAGCTGGCAGAGATTGGTAATAACTGCAGTCTGCTTCATACCAAATCCAAATGATCAAATGAAAAATCTATATTTGGGATTTCATTGTGGTAAACACTAACTAGCTGTCTATGTGTAATTTGTAATATGTCTATGAATATTTAGTACAGTACAGTACGTGTATTAATGTTTATGTAGATGTAGAAGATAATTAGCATTTGTGTATACATATTCTGTATCTGTCATGCAGGTCATCATCACCACAATCACAACAATAAATTCACAATCACTACACTTTTACACAACCCCATTACCATTACCTCTACTTAACCTTACTAAAGTAATTACTACTAAATGCTAACACTATCGTTTACTTATTTAGTTTTAGTGAAGAATTTATCAATGAAATAATATAGTGTGAATAAATCTACAATCTATGGTAGTGTAGTAGAAAGAAAAATAAATGATTTCATTCATGTTTGACTATTTATAGGTTACCAAATAAATAGCAAATGCTCAATATTGTTATGTATAGTATATAGTATATAAGTACACATCAGTACACTCCACACTTTAGTCGTGTGACTCGTGCGTGTGTTATTGGACCTTGCAATTTCAATATGTTGAGATTTGAGATATTGTAATTTAGGTATGCAAGTAGGTACCAACATAATTTTCTTGTTAATTGTCAAGTGTACATTTTTTATCTAGGTAGGTACAGTAAAAAATAACAGGTAATTACAGAGTTAGGTTAACTATAGCTAGGAATTGCAAGACTTTAAGATGCTTTATGCCTGCAAGGCTTTAGAATGGTATATTTATTTACTTGTTAAAAATGTAGCTAATTTTTATTGTGTAATACAGCTATAAATTCAAATTCTCCAAAGTTTTAATTGAAGTTACTGTTTCTTTGGCACGGAATGAAGTATGTGTATCCATAACTTTTAGTTTCGTGTAAGTTATTTCAAATGCAAAAATTTGTATCATTAAAAGTAGTCTCATGCAGCTGAAAGCATACAAGAAGATACTAAGAAAATATTTGTAGAATTCTTACAGCAATACATTTAAAACGTTTGAGGAGAATACTGTAAATGTGGTCTCGCAGATCAAATTTATGTGGCTGGTTTCAATACTTGTCTTGCTTGGATCTGATTTAAATACTCAAATTTAGAGTATTACGTATATAAGATAATGAATGACTTGGGTACTCATCTGATAATGACATGACGGTTTGTACTGTAATATTACAATGTTTTTACATATAGAACACTAAATTCCAATAAAATTATCATAATTTGAATATGTATATCATAATCAAGATACTAATTATATACATAGTATTTATTAATAGTTACTATATCAAGTAGCTAAAGCTATATGTTTTAGAATGCACTATAATAATGAGATCTGAATTTTGTTTCCTTATAAATACATCCTAATTGCTATTCGATTCGGTTGGTTGGATTGGAACTGGATGTCGATATATAATTGCTATAATTTTTATTGTAGTTTTATCAATTACATGCTTAAATTGTGTTTGTGTTATATCTACCTGTAATTTTCATACATTGCAGAACGAATAAAAGGGAAGCTTTTAAAGGAACGATGCAATATTAATTTTCTTAGCAGCTATGCTATTGGACAATTGTACTAGAAGTAGTACTAAGTACTGAATAAGTAGGTACTTTAAAACGAATACTATTTCTAAGAATAATTGAATTGAATAAAATCACACAAGTTACTCGCTTCCATTATCACAACACAATTTTTCATTTATCTCACATTGACTTTCACCCTTTACTTCCTCTGTTTAGAGATCATTCTTTGAGATTCATTTGAGACTATTCTCTATAACTAGATGCTTTGTATATTTATAATTCTATTAATGTAAGATCCTTTAAACTTTAAAATACAGATACACTCACACACATTATTTAATTGTATCACTAAAATCCAAACACGTATACCGTATACTATACCTAATTATATGATACACAATGCAATTTTTAGTTCACCAGTAAAAACTCAGGTAATCTAATTACCACACTAATGAAAGATAAATCTCTTTACGTCACATCTACAATATTATCTTCATCTATACTCATCGTTAAGTGTTATTAAGTTATATTCATGCATTGTAACAGAGTTACAACTAAAAACTCTAGAGTAAAACATAATCCGCTAGCTCGTTTTCATTTCCAGAAAATGTGCAATAGCTCAACCTTCAACAGAAACGTGCTGAAATCCTGTGCTAGTGCTGTTGGCATTATTAGTGTTGCTTCTATTTGACCACATCGATCCTTTTGCTAAAGATGGATTAGGCCCCTGAGCATTGCTTTGAGATCCTTGTCGATAAGTTGGATTCGGTCCTTTGCTCAAAGTGCTGGGTCCCCGAACTTTAATATAATTTGGCCTGTGGTAACAAAAGAGTTCGTTCTTAGATCATTGTAATGATATATTGGGAAAAGTAGCCTGAAAGATCTATTGTCTCTTCAATAGAGTATAAAAGTGATTGTAACAGAGCGAGATAAATGTCCAATCAGCGGTTTAACTTTGTTACAGTATAGTAACAAGAATTATTTTGATAAGAAGTATATATTTATTAAGGATTGTGTTATTACTGGATGAGAGAAGGATTCGGTCCTTTGGCATAAGCAGAATTGGGCCCCTTAGCCTTTTTGCTCGACAGAATGTATTCCCTCTCCTTGTCAGATTTAATGTTGAAAAAGCTGAAACAAATAACCACACGTGCATTTCTTTAGAAAAGGAATACCAAATTGGGTTACTATATCACGTACACATTACATCTCGTGAAATCCAATATTATTATTGTTGAAAATGGGCCACTCTAAAAAAATGAGAAAGATATAGGATCTAATTATCAGTAAAATCGATATTCCTTTACTTTGCAATAAAGTTCTTCTTTCGGGACTTGACTTCAAGTTCATAATATCCTGAATCGACATTCTCCTCACTAGAATCCACAGAGTCACGTTTTGCTAATCCAGAATCATTCTCTTGGTTGTTACTCATAACCACTTCCACTACTTCAGCCAGAGTACACTTAGCATCATCGGCAAAGCGGACTAATGGATAAGAAAACATGAATAATTTCTTTCACTTATAGATTAAACAAAAGAAGAAAGGAGAAAGTTCTGAGAGAGAAATTAAGTTACTTCTCCTTTGTTCTTCTTCCCCAGAGCTTTTCCCAGGAATTTCACCCGTAACGAAAGGCTTAAATTCTTCTGGAGTCTGCGGACCAACTTCTTGAAGTAACCGTTCCGTTTTGTCTCTCTCAAACTGCGCCGCTTCCAATGCCCACGAAATGAATCTTTCAGGAAGATTTGGAAATCTTTTGATCAGATTCGCTTTTATTTCCGATTTTTCTCTATTAGACAAATGTGGCCGAGCTGCTTTCATTATTGGCGTTGGGAATGGAGATTCCACTGGCTCTCCCATTGCAATGTGGTATTGATTCACCACTCTTTGTTGATCCAATGCTTTTTGACGCTTTTCGATCAATGTTTTCACCTCCAGCCATTTCTGCCGAGCCGGTCTAACAATAAATTAATGCTTGGTTTTATTTAGTTTACATTTCATTAACTAAACATCTTTCTAAATAATACAATCAGGTCCAACGAATTTTTAAATACTTCGATGTTTTCAACTCAGCATTTAATACTTTCTCATATTATTTTCAATTTTATTCTCATAATCATACATAGCTGTAATAAATTCGGCGATTTTTGTTTGTAAATTCGGATAATTCAATATTAGTGTATTGTACTATAATGACAGATGAATCTGACATCTGACATTTCATTTTTGCATACTGTATTGACTGACTGACATGACATGATATATTTACCATCTAATAACATAATCTATTTACCATCTAATCATATAACCTGAATCGATTTAAATAAATTAATAGTTCTGCAAAAGAAAGCGAAAAAGTTTAAAATCATTTCGTAGAATCCTGAAGGAGAGAGAGAGAGAAAATAATATTCCCATTCATTGTTTCGAACAACAGACTAGACAGTTAGTGAGTTAGAATACAGTAAAACAATTATAAATGTTAGAGTTGAATGAATGAAAGTATTAAAACTAACTTGCAAGGTGGTGTTCTGGTAAATCCCTTCTTCAGCATTTTCTCTGACGCTTTTTGTACATTATTCTCGCAAGAGGAAAGTACATCCAAGAGAAAAGTCTCATCTGCTGCCGGGAAGATTCCTTTCATGTACTTTAATTTCATCTTCGGACTTTTGGGAGTTTTCATCTCTTCTCGCACCTGAGGCATTGTTGGATACATAATAGATATATTTATATAAGGATTCGACATATTACGAGCGTGCAAATAAAGCTCCTTGTAATGTTGAATGTAACATCTGGAGCCGTAATTGATATTATAGCTATAGTGTGCTCTTCTTTTCCTCTATTGCTAGTTTTTAGGTTTCAGCGAGTTTTACGATGTCGTTCAAATAACTTACCATGTGGAGATGGGGAGACATGGACAATTGCGGAGATCCCCATCTCGTCGTGAATAGACTTCCAGCAGAAGATTGGTGATTACTGAATTTCAGCAAAGATATTGGAGTTCCGGTTCGTGCTGGACTTCCAGTAGTGTAACTAAATACAGAAAAAGATCGTAAACTGACATTTGACAATAGATATGAACAAAGGAAACTGATCAATACAATGTTAATGAAGAATATTGGAAAATTGCATTGTTTGATAAGCTTTGCATTGCATTGACAAATTAGCTGTGATTCTTTATCTTAAAGTTAAGGTGTTTGTTTGCAGTAACCTGTTCATTTTCATGGGTGAATTGATTCCAATAGATTTGGAATCTCCAGGAATAGATGTAACCGTGTCGGTATCTCCATCTTTTCTCGGTGAAATTTCAAGTTGACTAGCGATATCCGAAATGAAAGGATGTTTTTCAACTTGCAAGGCGGAAACAACAAGTGTAGCTCGATTGTGGTATCTTTAGTGCATGAGAAAACAACAATCAAAGCATTTTATCGCATTAGATTTTTAGTTCATTTTCATTCCATGCTTCTGCAAAACATAATTTATCATAAAATATAAGTGATGGTGATGCATGAAGAAGTGTACTTGTGAAATAAGTGTCTGATATGAGGCTCTCCGGCAGTTGGGAATAAAGCGCAGACAGCCCTGTAGGCTGTTTCAGTGTCGCAGTTAGAAAGAAAGCTGGAAGGAATTCCGCAATATGAAGAACTGGAGAAAGACCTTGCAGATTGCGGCCTCTCGTTGGAAGTATCCGCCGAATGACCTGCATGCTGCTGCAGATTCAAATGGTTATTGTTGTGAACCTGGACTTGACTCTGATGAATATTTACATTTTGGTTATTATTGCTGTTTGAAGAGGATGGCGGTCGCAGCTGGACTAATTCATTGTGATGGATGGAAGTATTTCTCGGTGGTGGTGTGGGCACTGGAGCAATTCTTGGCGAACCGCCTAAACGTGGTGATGAGCCTCTTCGGTGCAAAGTGAATCCACGTAAACTCGGAACTGGGCTAGACCAACGACTCCCACCGGTATCCTGCAGATAAAATACGTGAAATCATCTTCCGTCTTACCGTCACGAAAACAATAAACAAACTTTCGGAAAATCATTACAGACATCTCATCACAAACGCCAATTTCAATCTATAATCGCTCAAATGTCCATTCGACAGCAATCATAAATAAAAATACGTGCATATTTTCTACATTCAGGAAAATCACTAAATAAACAAAGCAACTTGGACCAAAATTGTTCAAAATAAACAAAACGCAATTCAACACAATTGTACATATGATAAAATGGGATCACCAAATAAAAGAAAAAAGTGAAATAAGCATTGCAGTTGATAGTATAGTAATTCGGAACAGTTTGCTCTTGCCGAAAGTTTGAAGAGGAGCAAAGTGAAAAGCGTAACCGAGAGTAAGTGCCATTAACATCCTTTGAAATGCTACGCACTAAAAGAGAAAACAAAGTGAAGGAGTCAGAGTTGATGGCCTCGTTTCACTTGCCTTTTGTTAGCTCGTTAACTTCTACCAGGAGAAATTAAGAGTAAAAGCACATAAAACCAAATGGTTACTACTATCCTCTTTGTCATTGTCTGTCTGTCTCATTTCCAAAGTGATGTTGATTAATAGCTCATGTCAAATTTCCGCTAGTCCACTTTATTTGGCTCACCAGCCCGGGGAATTCGATGCCAAATTGACTTCCTAAAACCAACCTACCATCACCAAATATCTACTCACTCAAACTACGCTCTACTCCGTTAAGAAGCGACATATCTTTTTGCACAATACTACTAGCTTGATACGTTGATAAATATTCTATGAAACACAACAATTCAACACGGAATAGAATAGCACGGATGTCTTTCGTCCGCCAACCCGATTACCTCTCTCAGTCAGTCAGAGTAACATTAATTTCCGTGCAGTAGCATCTAAATTGACTCCAATTTAAAGATGACTTTATCAGGTTTCAAGGATAGTTTGGGTCAATGCTCACTGTATTACAAATTCATTAGCATAGCATACCTAGGTACTTGAAAAACATATAGGTGTTTTGCATAGATGAAATAGAGAAACCGGAGGAAGACGACGAACTGTTCTCTATTCGCGATTTAGATGTTTATTCGGGCTAGTTGCATACTAAACTTTTCCTGGAGTTTAATTTTTCCCCAATATTACGCTTCTACGATGGTGGGTACGGGAGTTGTCGCGAGTACTGACGGTATGACACTACCAAAACTTGACGATATCTATTTGTATAGGGGTTATGAATAATTTATTGTTGCAAATTAGTTCTACAGGACACTACAGCTATTAAAATAAATACCGAAATAAGATGTTTTTTGTACAGGTGAAATCAACGAGATGATGATGAATGAGCCCAACTTACAAACATTGCATGTCTTCTCCAGCGCATCCATTGCCAGTACTCATCACTACTGTACAATAATTGGTTTGCACACACGATTCTCTGCTTTCATGAACATTGAAAATTTGTATAATTAAAATGCAAATAGGTAAATAATACGTTGTAAGAAATTCCTCGTGCTATATATTCGTTACGATAATATTATGGATTATGTGCACAATTATTGGACTATTTATCTAAAACATTTTTTAAGTTCCCTGTGCGATTCCTAAGGAATCTAAAAATGGCCTACGGTAGTTATTTTTATTTTTAATCATTGTGATTCTTGTAGATAGCCTTGATGTATATTTATTTGTAGTGAGTCATGAACTATACGTGTGCGTCTTCTTAATGGCTGAGGTCGGCTATAGTACAATGGGAGTCAATGAAAAGACTCTGGTGTATAGTAAACGTAGTTAGGAAGTATCCTAATTAACTGTATTGTGTGATTATTCTGATTATATTGTAGGTAAAAGGGTAATTGTATGTAGCTTTAAGACCTTTGATCTGAGCATCTGACATCCATTTTCACCGATTGCTGCATACAAACTGCCTATTAGCTACACAAGATCGAGCCATTAAGGAATATTAGGTGTACTTGTTGTATCCCTGCTGGTTTTACATTATCGCCATTATGTCATAGGCTACGCACGACTGCGTACCAAACTGAGATATCGATCTAGAAACATATGTATACTACTATTATTATTACTAGCATAAAACACATTTTAACTCTATAGTATATCGCTGATATCATGGAATTTCTTTCGCATTATAATACTAGAGAAACGGTTGTTTTGTCGAAATGCCTTCAATTTTCCCTTGTCCATTAACTGTAACATGCTAAGAATAATTAATTTGCTCCGCGTAGCAAATTAATGTTTAATGAGCAGACCATTAAAATGTCCCAATTCTGAACTCATTATCTTGTCAGCATCATTATGCAGCTCCGGAAATTGAACTGCAGCATGTATAGGCAATAATTAGATGCTCGAATCTAAATTAATTAACATAATGGAATAATTTTATGCGATTTAGGTTACTCGCGAATTGGAACCGGACCGAATTTGCATAGTATCAACAAATTGTATTGGTCTCAGTTTCCAGAAAAAATGCAAATGATAAGACACTCATCTATGAACATCCACAAGCAAAAAATTCCATGCTACTTATGAGCCTAAGTTTTAGTGTTATAAATTTAGTTTGCAAAAGAATAAAAAGTATGAATAAAAAACATGGTTTTTGTTTAGAGCGTCTTGTCTCGTCTGAAGCATTAAAATGTAGTCAACCATCCTGATGCTTAGTTTCATATCAGCAAACAGAAAAAGAGTTTTCTAGTGAGTGTCTACGCAGTTGGAATCTGAATCTGATTATATTGGTGCTTTAGCGTAACCTATAACTCTGAATATAATATTACAAGCAGTGCATGCACATGCCATGGATCCAGCCAGAATACCAATACAATAGAGAGAGAAAAAGAAGAGAAAATACATAGTCAGACAGAGCAAAGAGAGTACACAACAGAAGTTTAAGTATAGAAGAGCACGTTAAGAATATGGAAATGTATTTGTTTTGTATTTGTAATGTGTGACATGTCTGTAAGTGGCTGACCTCGAAGTAGGCAGTTGGCTGAGTGATCGCAATGTGGTACGGTGGAGTTGGAATTGAAAACAGCCGAGGATCTTCCCATGTTGTACTTTTTGCTGTGTGGTTTATAAAATACCTGCAATAACACAACATACACACACATACAATATTTACGACCATTTCTTACTGACAGTTACAAACTTACAATACTATTACCAACAAACAGCACACTAATCCAGGTAATTACTAATTTAATTATCACAACCGACTTAACTTACACTTCCTTTAATAGGATATCTGAAATTCCTATATAGAATTTCCGAAACATAAATACAGTCTTTCTCTGCTGTTTAATATTTTATGTAGCTACGTAGGTACAAGGAATTATTCTTTTCATTTAGCATATAAAATCTTAGCTATTTCTACAACATTCGTAAACACAGATGTTCACATCTCTATTAATGTCAGTCTAGCTAGGTCCTAGGTAGGTTTTATGTTATGAATTTTGTTTGTAGTAAATTAATTTAATTTGTTTCATGCTATAATACATTTATTTAAACATATCAATTTTACCTACATACATAATTTGTTTTATGTTTCAGAGTAAACTAAACTTTAGTTCGAGGAATTTTTTTAGTAGTAGTAGTAAAAAATGTTTTAGGTGCTTTACTGCGTGTAGTATGCATAGGCTATCATTTTTTCGGATCATTGTCCCCATTATTCCAGGAAATTGAACATGATATGTAATAAATTAGGAAGGAGATGTAGAAAAAGAAAGAATAATGGTATTTTACTATTAGATTTCTATGTAGCCTGATATCTTTTGACGTAGGAAATGTAATTTAAAAGCTCATTGGTAAAAGATAGAGAGATCAAGAGGGAAGCTAAGTAAATAAATCAGTCTGCTATTGTGCATTAGATTTTGCGTTGTTTTAATTTTAGATGAAGTGAGATCGGAGCGGAGTCGTCATTGCATGCTGGCTGGCGTGACAAACAGCGACAGAGAGAGAGGATATTATTCTGGTGACTTGGGATTGTGCTGTTGTGTACGCCGAGTGAGCACCAGAGGATTGAACTGAAGAGCACAAGGACAATACTGGAATGAATAGAATGAGCAACCCGATCCAGATAACCCGACGGAAGAACGCGAATTGAATTTCAATGATCTCTGTAGAGGGTGACTCACTTACTATGCCATTACAAACCTCGTATGACAAATGCAGTGGCAGAAGATTCTTTTAGTCCCCAAATCAAATGTCGTAACCAATAAAGTACGTACTTTTTCCATGTTTCTATTAATTCTCCTAATCCTGACTGACAACTATCGTAGTAGTGCCTCGCTTTTATCCCAAAATCCCAACCTATACATTACATGCTACATCTCAATCATTTTCTTTTCAGATTTCACAAAATACTCTAAAAATAGTCGTAAATGCTGAATGTTTTGCTATAGACTGCAGTGCCTGTGCTGTAGAAATCAAATCCCAGGATTAATTTCTGTTATTTGTGGGAGTAGATGTCAGCCTTAATTGAGAATGCACGTAATAACATAAATAAAAACAATTTAGAAATGGTTGCAAATCTGCATTATTCACAAAAACAGTCACAAAGTAATTGGAATATTAGAAATCAGTTATTTTTTCTATACCACCGTAAAATTGAAAAAGTATAATATCTAATAAATAATATCAGAATGCGCCACTACAGTTACAAATTGAGATACCATGATCCAATTAAAGTATACCATAGTTTGTAAGTTTGTGTTGTATAATATTTTTTGAGATATGCTTTCAGACTATTCATTTCATGTGTTGTAGATATTTTTGACGTTATAAATTGCCATTAGTATTGTGTCTCTGGATTTTAATGTCAGCGTTAAGTGAAAACGGGCTAAAAATAGCGAATAATGTAAGGGTGACTTACAATCGGTTGGTTTTCGGTTCAATCTTGCACTCCCACCCATTTGGAAGCGGTCCTAAACCATAAGCCTCCATCTGTTGTTTGTGTATCCCTTGTTGCCTTGCAGGCAGTTTTTTGCTGGAAATTCTTGCGAAGGGTTCTCTTCGCTATACCCTTCAAGTCCCTTATACCATATACAGTAATAGAAACAGATGTAGTAATAATCTACTAGGAATTGCGTACACTTGGAATTTCTCTTTAAAACTCACAGTCACAACCTCATTTCAGTTTTGTTAACAATTCGTATTAAAGGTTAATTCTTATTTTACTTGAGTTGTAGTTGTAAATGTGGTGAAAGTATACTTTCCTAATTTCTCTTGCACTTTAGAAATTGGTGCTTTTCCTTGCATATTGCAATTTCCAGGGCTGTGTAAGTAGCAATAATAATTATTATTGATTTCCTGGATATTATTGCAATAACTTTTGAATCACCACTTTTAATAGTCTTTGAAAATATCCTGAATGCACAACGGAGGTAAAACTGTGATCTAAACTCACATTCTATTTAATGGTATAGACGTTTTGGTAAATTTTATCCCCAGAGGACAATTAAGTGGAGGAATCGTTCTTCTGTTCACACACAGTTTTAAGTGCCAAACTTTTCTGCTCTTGAAGTGTGACAAATGACACAAGTTGACTTGATTCCCGGCTCCACAGAGAATTCCGTTTCAATTGACGCCTCAGCAGCAACTTCCCTTCAGTTTTCCGTGACTTAAAAACTTTCACTGGGCAATAAAAATTTAATTCAAAACTTTGAGATTGTCAAATGAATTACAAGTTTATGAAAGAAACTTTTCCTTGTGTTCTGCTTTGATGAAAGACAAGTTTCGTTCGACCGTGTTCAGTTAACTCTGTGATTTGATATGGAACTGACTAATTACTTCACTAACTGGATACTAATTTTCTCGTTGAAATAAAATACATATCTTACAAAGGTATTATTAAATATACCGTTTTAAGTTTTAAATGTGAGAACAAAGCTACAAGCTGGATGGTATTTGTAATAAAATTAGCAATTTTGGTGAATTAATTTCCCGAAAATAGCTCGTTAAAATAAATTGGCAGTTGCTTTCATTGTAAGTAATTGTGTTGCAATCTTTAGGGATGGAATTAGAGTTTCACATGGAAAGTTAGCTTTCTCTTTGTATTTCTATTTTGTGTGTTTACGTTTCTTTCTTGACTTTTATTTGCTGTGTTGGAGAGTCAATTGGGTTTGAAACGACAGGATTGGAGAGTGTGAGAGAGTCTTATCGTCCTCTTCTTGATATGATAATAGTTGTTAAGTAGTGGTTTGTTGTTTGTGAGGATAAGAGAGTGAAATAATAAGGCTCTCACCTTCTAACCGTGATTCGTGAAGACGAAAGTGTTTGTTATTGGTGATTGCATGCTTTGTCTCGTGTTGTGAAATGGTAGTTTTAGCTGCAATGCTATTAGTAAACGGAAAATAAAAGTAATAATAACACTTGGTTCCGTGTGTGTTGTGTGAATTACTTGGCTTTAGTTATTACGTTTAATAAGTAAAGATGAATTTTTCAGATAAGGTGAATTCTTTCGGTTGTATTTCTAAATCCATACGTATATGTAGTATATACCTACATAAATAATGAGTACCTACCTCTACCTACTGGTGTGTATAGCACTACAACATTGTTCAGTTCAGGTAGCTAACCTTATTTTCCTTTTGCGAATTGAAGTTTACTACTCTAGTGGTTTGCCTTGCTTTCTCTTCGGATAAATATAAACTGAAAAGTGAATCGAGAAAGAAAAGTATCGTGTCGCGTTTAGTCGCTTCTGGGGGCTTAGCTTAAAGTAAAGTACACTTTTGTGGTCTTCTATTATGTATGTATATAGTGGTAATAGTATTCAAAGAGAAAATCAAGCGAGCGTCTTTCTCTAGGTACTGATGCGATAATATTGTTTTCCTACTGTACTATACATCTATCTACTGGATAAGAAGACAACGCGCTCTTCATAGCTAGAGCTAGTAGAACACACTCGAGCGAGTTAGACTCTTTTTACGCTTCTCCAGTCAAGTCAGAGTGTGCGGGGTAGAGGAGGAGACGACGATAGAGAGAAGGAAGGAAAGTCAGTCAGGACTCTCTCCTTTCCAGAATTAGGATTGTATTGTATTCGTATTCCTCGTAGGACAACCTAAGCCAAACCAAGCAAAGCAAAACCAAGGCACAGAGTAAACTATACACATATATTATCCACACATATATGCACATAATATATATATACATTCCAAAATGCGGCTGGAGAAAGGCAACTCATATATAGTAGAATGCCGAAAATCCCTAGAAGACTAGACTAGGCCAGTTGGAATTTATATCGAAGAATTTAACCATGCACTCCTTATCTATATCTATCTATATATGAATTATATATTTGTTGCATTAGGAAAGTATACTATTAAAATGTTTATATAGTCTGTGCTGGAATAGCCGCAAGGATCTGACACGCTGTTTTTGTGCGCGTGAAGAATGAGTAGACAGAGATATATGAGCTATGGAAAGTTTAGAGATAATAATATGCGATAGGGAAAGGGAGCCATGTGAAGATATTAGCTATATATGTACGTAAATATACATGGCCCCTATAATATTGTATATGGAGTGGAAAAGTGGAATGGGAAAGCGTATTTTATGTATTCCCCATCTCTTCCATGTATACTATGGAATAGAGTTTGGCTGGAGTCTCGGATTTGCTGTAGCCTCGTTCCGTATCCTTTTCCACGTATGCATTAGATTACATTACAGGGAATACAGTGGCTTTCTTAGCATTGAATGGAATGGGGATAGGGAGAGAATAGAAAAGTATGGGACATGACAGTCCCGGACAATTCACTGCGTCGGTTCCGTTTTGTTCTCTCTCTTCCCTTTCCTTGCTTTTTTTGTATTTCTCCAGGAGATAGGGAGGGACGCTAAATCATATACAGTGAGGATATTGAATGGGACTCTGAATTGAACATTATAATATTATATACTGTATAGTTATGTATGTTTCTCTGTTATTTTCTAGTTTATCTATGATACATGTGTGTGTATGGCTAGTGCATGGCTAGGAGAATATAGCGTTGTACATTTACACTCGCTATATACTTGGGCTAAATGGATATTTCTCTTTTATTGCACTCTGAATGGATATTGCGTTGAAATGAATGCAAAAATTCTACATAAGGAAAATGATCATGGAGGCTTTTCTTATGTCGGCTTTGTTTCACCCACCCAAGGTTATCAAGGCAAAAGGGCGATGTAAATGGGATCTGATGTGAAATCATAAACTAAAGTAATGGTTATGTAAATGAGGAGGCTAAACTCTGTATTCTGTACAGGACTTTCTATATATTTTCTCTCTCGCCCTCTCTATAGATAATTATATCCTGTCTCCCTGTTTTACTTCTCTCTCCGTCTGATTGTGGTGTAGTCATGTAGGGAATAAGAAAGAAAATATGCGTTGACAATTTTGAGATGACATAGGGAGCCTTTATGAAAATGTAAACCCAGCTGGGGAAAGGAAATTCACGAAACATCAACAAAGTTCTCTTTTTTCTCTCTCTCTCGATCCGACCAGCAGCATTTTACTTTGAGTTAGATGAAAAGGCTTGAAAAGAAAGTTAGTTTCCTTTCACTCGAACTTGGGTAGTAGCTAGCTGTAGATGAAGAGAATCCACCACTCCAGGCGCTACATGTTTTTTCACAAAGAATGCGATGTGTGTCGATAGAGATATTTATTTCTCCTCTGGACTAGTACGTACGTAGGTGAGTTAGTAAAAGTTACGTTCAACTTTCACTCGGAGTCCCCGATCCCTTCCGAATTTACTAACCTTGACTTGGGTTGGTAGGAGAGATGTTAGAGATGAGAGGATGGCTAAAGTAAATGTATCTACACTAGCTGCATTATGATCCGTTCTGTATGCTTTATACCGTATGTTTGTCTTAGTAAATGCGCTTAACACTACATAAATGAATGTTATATGATACTCAAGTTTGATTTACGATCCTCTATATTGTTTTCTTTTCCTTTTCTACAACTCTCAGTAGGAAAAGTAGCTAAACACAGCTATATATACTTTATAGCAAGTGGGACACTGTTTATTATTATTATTATTTCTATTAGATTCTATCTTCTATCTCCTAGAGGAAAAAAGTCTAAGTGTGCTGCTGTTGCAGCCTGTGCAATTTGTTGAGGGAAACTCGAGGCTAAATTCCTTTCACCTTCAGCAGACTACTAAAACAGAAGAAGAAAGAATAAACTGTGTGTTATCTTTTTTTTTCGAGCAAGATTCACAAATGTCACGTCAAAAGAGACACAGAGAGAGCACTTTAGGTACTGAGTGTATGACACTATTTATTACTCAGATCTCACACTGTGTCCTATGTAAAATCAAGAGTTGTGCCATGATAAGAGATCTCTTCTCTATTTGCTACAGTAGATTCTCACAAATATATAGCTACACAGTTATGTATATTCCCATCAGAGAGAGAACGAGAGCGAGAGAGAGAGACAGAATTCACGACGACATTTCACGTTGACATTGACCGTGCGTGCATCACTCACTCTCTTTACTTTAGTTTGGAAAGTGGAGAAAGTTGAACGTGTACAAACGAGTTGGCTCAACTCGTCCACTAACTTTTTACTCCATATATTTAGTACATTAGTAGTGAGTGTGGCTCCACTTCCTTTTTCTACACTCTAGTTACAAGCTACGGATAGTATTACAGGACATTACAGACTACAAGTACATATGCTACGTCATAAAAGACGTTCCTACATAACATCTCCTGAACTTTCTCCATAAAGTCAATGTAAAATACCTGCCAAGCCAAGTGAATCAAGTTACAGTGAATATAGCCGAAGGTAGGTAGAAATGTAACATGTTATTATTGCCTAAGAACAAAATACCTGGGATAGCACAAGTAGAAAATATTAGATCTAAAAATAATACACTCGATCCTAGTACTTCCATGATATTCGACTACTAATATTTTCAGAGTGAAATTTTACGATCCTAGCCGTAGTGTCTACCTTTGAATATTTTAATCTCCTAATGTTTCCCTAACTCCATTTCCAAGATAATATTCATAGTATTTTTAGTGTCTTAATATTTTCTACGCTTTATATCCTCATTTCCTCATCTGTGTATATCATTTACAAGTGTATACATACATAAGACATAATGACATGACATCAAAGAAATTGTAGCTTGAATTTTATAGAGTTGCCTGCTCGGCTTCTTCGCCTCGGCATATAGCCACTTGATTTCAACTAAAAGAATGGCAAGTCACGACTAGGAAACTTTATTCTTGTGCTAGTGGATAGCGAGTGGATTGCAAAATAGTGCTGTCATGTGGAGAGTTACAATTTGGAGTGAAAGTCTAACTTTAACTACCTTCCCTCCTTTCACTCTCTACTTAAATATAATATGACTACTTTCTTTCTTCTCCTACAACTCTTCTTATAATGCACAAAGAAAGGTAGAAAGGAAGTGGAGGGAGAGAGAGAGAGAGATATTGTATTGTGCTTGTGATGTGATGCAGTTTGACAATAGGCAGTAGTACATTACTTGAAGAGACAAGACAATTTGGACTTTCTTGGCTGTGAATTCCTTAGTTTCTGGCTCAATCCACTTCTGTCAGTTAAATTCGAAGGTTTCTTGTCTCGCCTTTGAAACTTTCCAGTTCTGATGTCTCTGTCTCTTTCTTTTTCTATGTAGAAACTAAAAGTATAATATTATATAGAGCATATATACAGAGAGAGAGAGTGTGTCTGTGGATAACTATTGTCAATTTTAAGAATACTATTATAATTCGTAAAGTGTAGGGAGAGAAAGTGGAAAGGCAGACATTTTGCTAGTAATGTAAGTTAACTGAAGCCAAGTGGCACTATCCAGAGAATCCCACAGCAGTTATACAACGTACTAAGACAATATTAAAGTGTAGAAAGTAGTTTGGAAAAAGTTAGAGGAGAGAACTAAGTAGCTAAGCTAACGTTCGCACACAATCACACCAAAAGATTAAAGGGAGTTAACAGAGAGAAAGTATTAGGAGTTATATGGGTTGTTATTACTAGTAGAGAGAAAGAGCTAGGGACTCTGGTGCAGGTAGAGAAACTCAAGAGAGAGAGGCTATAATAATATAAGAGTATATATCTACTATAATAATGCCAACTCATGCAATACAATAAGATGTTGCACATTCTCAGAATATCATATCCACCTTTGGTGTCTTTAGAGTGCAGAGGATGTTTGAGAGAAAGTTTCTCGACTCCCTCTTAAAACTTAATTTAGGACATAAACAATGTGGTTGGGAAAAGATGTGAAGGTTGACAGGTTCCCAGTTTTCTCCCATCCGAGCATCTTCCCTGAAGAAAGTTCATTTTCACTGTTTGTATAATATTATGGCTCTTCTGGCAAATATATAATATCATTGTGTACACACGGAGCAGAGTGTAGAGCAAAGACTCCAGCAGCAGCAGAACTCCAGAAGAACCGTGTAGTATGTATGTGTGTGTATGTGTGTGTGGTTCTGTGCTGGATTGGATGGATTGGTCTTAGTAGTTCCTGCTCGTGCTCATAACATTCCTACCTAGCTAACCTTAAAGTAGTAGCTAGCTAGCTGCTAACAAAACACACACACACTAACTCCCAGCTCCCGGCTTTACTTTCTGAACATTCTCTCTGACTCTGACCTCCTCTTGTCTCTTCTTCTGCTGGATAGCATCGGATTCGATGGATAAAAGCCAGGCGGACTCACCAATCTATTCCCAGTCGAAATTCTAACCACCAAACCGACACACTTTACTTCCCTCCACTTTCCACTTGACTCTTTCACTCTACAGACACTTCTCTTTCCATCGGCTATATACTCAGACAAAAACTTTTCCTCCTGTCTCTCTTTCTCTCTCTTCAGCTGTGCAATAGCAAAATGAACTTATTCACAAACTTTCTCTTTATACATTGAAATAATAATTCCTGTGCATTTACGTACATCTTGTTGTGTAATTTTTTATTCAAATAATTAAGACTACTACTTGGTGGAAGTCGGACAAAGTTCAACTGGTGTGAATTAACTAATTTATAATAATGTAAATTAATTTATACATCTGGGTTTTGTTCAGAGAGGAATGAGGACGGTGATGTGGTCCAAATGGGCGTCCAATTTGCTTCTCTTATTCATCATGGCCATTGTCGTCCTAATGGTCTACTGGCAACATAAACTCCTCGCCTTGGAAGAACAACAAAAATCATTAGGTAACATCATAAATCTTTCTTTTTATATACTGCAATAATAATCCCGACTCATCTCTTCAATCACTACCTAATACCTACTAGTGATTTACTGTTATTGTTTATTTATATCTTTCATTTATTATAACAATAGTAGTCTTCTTTTTAAAATATCATCTATCTATTGTTTTACCACACATATATCTTGCTGCATACGTTGCTTTCATACACACGGACGTTATTTTATCTAACGAGTTTTGGGTTAGCTAAACTGTTTAACATTTAATATAGCACTACATATAAATCATAATGACTATCTTATATGAAGCTTTCATGTTATGATCCTAGTATTTATGGTAAGACTTGACAAATAGGACGACGGACGTATGTGGATAGATATGACGCTATTATGTTGTTGGCTAGTAATGCAATAGCCACTAAAAATGAATGAATTCCTTGAAATCCTAAAAACAAAACAAGATTACCTACATATCAGGATATAGTGCTCTCGAACCAACGAAAACTTTTCCTCCTGCCTACCCTATACATTTTCTTCACCCTAAAACCATTACTGCCTTGTAATGCTGTAATAACCATGTACATAATCTTATATTATAGGTAGTTACATACCATACGGTAAACTAACATGAACCATCACTTACGATTATATACCGAAATTATCTTCTACCATCACCATCAGATTAAAGAATGAATTTTTATAGCAGGACTACTGTCAACAATAAATTAGCATAGACTCAATTTAAAATATTAATTTAGTCAATTGCTACAGACTACAGATCTACAATTGCCAATTGCAAACCAAGAACGTTTTAGTATGCCTACCCATGTATTTGTATGTCCTAAAATATCTAATACTGAATCCGAATTGCTTATAGTATATGTAGATTTCATTTATGTCAAGTTGCATTTTTTTTAGCTTTCTATTGTAAATTATGTAGCTGAAATATTTGTTGGCAATCCTTGATGAAAAGTTATTTATTGTTAAAATTATGAGGCACGTAATTAAATATGATTGTTTGGAATATCATATAAAAATGAAAGTATGTATTTACAATGCGTGAAATATATGCTGCACTCGAATAGTGAATAGGATTAAAACCTAAACCTATTGCACATTGTGAGGATTACCACATGTAAGAAAGCACTTCGATTCGAGCATGTATTTACTTGACGTCACTATTAATCTTAAGCACACAACAACACAACGAGAGATATATGTTAGATTGATATAGAGCTCATCTTTCTTCGAATCAATTGATCATTTTCTTTCAGCCGAAAGAAAGTAAAAACATAACAGAATAGTTAGCCATGCCTTTTACTATCACACTCCAATATTTTTTGCTATATATACCTATATGTATTGTGTGTAGTAGCAGATAATTTCGTAGGTTTATTTCTGAAGAAAGAAGCATGACTCATTCTTTCATTTCTTTCCTTACTTTCATGTTATTTTCTTTTTCACTTCCATTTCGTGTAATCCAGTCCATCATTTATACTTGTTAAGTTAATGAAAGGAAAACACATGAAATGAAACGAGTAAAATATCTAATACTGATAGCAGGAAGCATTGGAAGAAATATTCATGCATAGTTTACGATTGGAATAGTTTTTGTGTATGAAAGTAGAAAGAGATAGCAGAGAATGTATAGATTAGTCTATCAGTTTTTCATCACCCGCTTCAAGGAACTTGAGAAGATAAGCATATTTTGAATTGTTCATTGTAAAAACCTAATATTTACATAATTTCACCAGTATAAAGCGACACTGTACGCTAACACAATATTCCTCTCGTGTGTGTACGGATAAGATAGAATTACATTTGCAAAGGAGAGTTATTTTCTTTTAAAATTCCTGTGTTATGTATCTACGTATGAATGTAGTTTGTACACGATATGGTAACATATGTAGTTAGATGTATGTAGGACCAACTTACTACAGAACTATGTCTTTTCTAAAGACCATTCCGCATAAATAATGCAGGAGAAAGTAGAAAATCCATGGTTGTTGGCTAAGAAGAAAGTATAATGGCATACTTGCATACAAATTCGTTTAAAGTATGGAACTTACGTGTGTATGCGTACATAAGAGAGAGCAGACAAAGGAAAGTCTTCAAGAATTTCACTATAATTTACAAGAGAAGTGTAATAGACTACAATAAGACATGACTTCCTGCAAGTTGAAGATGTCTACTTTAGTTAGATATTAGTTTATCCTTTATACTCTGTGTGCAACTAAAATCCATCTCCTTACTATATACTTATTTACTATATTGGAAACCTGAAAAGAGATATTACTTGCTTGCTATTTGATCTCGCTGGTGGATAAAGCTTGCCATTCTGGAACACAGAATTCTAATAAATAAAGAAACGAAAAAAGAAAGGGTAAAAACAAACAAACAGATAAGGATAAGGGTAAAAGGTGAACTAGGAGAAAAGGAAAGAAGAGAAATTAAGAGAAAAGAGGACAAAAGGGAAATAACAATAGCTATGTAATTTAAACAGTTAGAATTAAGCCAGGCAAGGAAAAAGTATGGCAAAATGTCTCAGAACGAACTTTTGTGGTGCAACTCCGAAATTTCAAGTAAAGAAAGAAATCTCCACCAGCATTTGAGCTATGTAGGTGTAAGGAGATTGTATGAACAAACTCCAACTCTCCCTCTACAACTTGTCTCGTGTCGGGAAGGATGTGTTGGGATCGTACATTGTAGTTTCCTTAAAACTGGCAACCAAAATATACAAAAAATAGGATAATGTACCTACTGATATACTAAAAACGTATATCTAGCTACCTATGTAATAATATATTGTATGCATTATGTAGGGATTCTTTATGTGAAAACAAATTTGTATCCACTGGTACATGTATGCCTGGGTATACTTATTTTCCTTCCGTTGCTAAATGTAGTGATAGAACTTTCTCTGCGTCACCATACGCATATATTATCCGAACGTGACACAATCTGCTCCATTCGATACATTGCACTAACAATAACAATGACGTTTTTGGCTCGTTCTTAACATTTCATGTCATAGTATAATTGTGTAGCCACGGAACAAAAACAACCAACTGTTTTCCCTTCAGATCAGCGAAAATATTTCCTAGCTGAGCATTTAAACATGAACAATGCAGTAATGCGCTATAGTAAAAGTAAAGCCTAAAGTAAGAAAAGTTAGAATTATTCTGTACTTTAAGTTGGACGTGTCTGCATTTGTTCAAAGAGTGATTATTGATTTAGTATTTAGCCAGAAATGTAATAGAGTCGAATGCCAAGCTTCCACACTCGTGTAACTCGTGTAGTGGTACTTTAAGAGCAATAGACATACCTAGAGCTATATGATACTGTGTTACTCTGCATGCTGCTGTGAACTTGGCTGGAATGTTTTAGTCTATGACTTCTGTATCATTGCATTAGGTAAATATACCCAAAGTGCACTCCTATGTATGTAAAATTGTTGTTATTATTATGTAAAGGATGATACTATTGTAGAAACGTGGTTTTATGGAGAATTCCTACATAAAAGGAAGATCCTTACTCTTGCAATTTACATTCTTTCAATTTACTTTGGATAGTAAAAGGCTGGCGTGCTTGGAAAATTCTTTGAAAATTCTATTCACTATGTTGCATGTAAGGTATATACAGAGGCATGTTTAGCGTTTTACAAATGTAAACCTTGTCTCTCTGCGAAATAAAACATTTCATGTGTCTATATTTAGGATTAGGTGGATGATGTGGATGTAGGGAAAAAGCGCAGAATGTAAACATGAGTCGTGTAGCAGGTTGTTTGTAAAATATTGACAGCTATCTTCACTCAGTGGGCTTTTCCTGATTTTTTTGTTTTTTTATATAGGAGCCAAACTAGGTATTGTGTCGAAAGTTAATGGGATTCGTGGTGCTGGCTCTGCGGGAGGACCGGGACTTGAAGCAGGCAGTGCGTCTATCAACGCTTACGATTCCGTCGACGGAAGTAAGTCTTTTATCTCTTCTTTTAACTGCACTACCTTAGAATTAGCTTTCACTGTACTTTTTCCTTTGTGAAAGTCGAAACGTAAAATCTAAAAATCCAAAAGCAAGAATATTCATGTTAGAAATGCTCTATGACTCTTGTAGATATTCATATCAGTTATAAAATTGTAATGTTGGGATTTACTAACTAAGAAAATAGTGTTTACTTAGCAATTCGCGTCAATTATTTTGCAATAAGTAAAAATGAATAGCATAATCGCTTCTTTCATATTCCATCTGATAAATAATTATAAAGGAATGAAACCCTGTAATTACGATTGCAATTTGCAATTCGTGGAAAAGTATTTCAATTGCTAAGTCATGTAGGATTCAAAGGTAAACTCAGTGTCAGATAAGAAAAGGGAAACTTGAAGTTGACAGGTTGGCGAAAGGAAATTGAGGGTAAAATGTCAACATTTCTGGCTGTACACCAAATGTCAGTTTCGATCCATATATTCTTATCAGTGTAAATAAATGTAGGAGAAAGAAAGCCGAGTCTGCTATTATTTAATGTATGTACAGAGTGGGGAAAGCAAACACGCATCTATCGCATTGTAGTTAAATAAAAGTTTTGTTTAGTGGAGCAGGAGTGTGTCAGGCGTCAGTATTCCTTTTCTATTGTTCTTTTGGCCAATGTTTTAAGGATAGAAAAGAACGTATAAAGTTCATACATGTGTAACTGACGGAGGTGACATGTGTAGGCACATGTACAACAACTCGGCACATAATAGATTGACAGATAATTGACATGATCGCTACAAATGCATTTTTTTCTCTCTACTTTCTCTTCACTCAGGTCAAAATGAGGACTCGCAAGACAACTCGGTAATAATTTACAACCGGATCCCAAAGACAGGTTCTACTTCGTTGATGGGCATCGCCTATGAATTGTGCTCGAAAAATGGCTTTCATGTGATACATCTGAACACTACAAAAAATAGCCACGTCCTTAGTCCCGCCGATCAAGTAAGTAAAACTGGACAAACTTTTCCAATGCTTTTTTATTTAGTTTTCTACTTAGTATTCAGGGACTGTATCAACCTTTTAGTTGTATATATACATATACCTACGTGTGTCCGTGTGTGCATGGCTATGTGCAAATATTTGAAAAGCTGACACAAATACGGTTCATGCTACCTTTAACATTAGTTTATGAACGTGCACTTATACAATGTACGAGTATCATACACAGAGCCACTTGATTTTCCTTTCTTTCCCAGAGCGCACACTACTTTGCGACAAAATTAACTTTTGCCATGTAATCGAAAAGCAAGGTAGGTAGGCTACTAATTGTAAAGCAAATTGAACTAGACATAACATTAGCTGACATTTACTTTGCTTCTTTTGCCTCAATGCTATGTACACATGGACGTGTGTGGGTATAGACGTAGAGCGTCTACCTATTTACACTTAGTTCTATCAAGTCCTGTCACAAACTTTCATTTACTGCCCTAACGCAAACCTTGTTAGGCTAGAGCAAACGAAATTAATGTTGAACAAGCTAACGAATCAAGCAAATAAAATTAATGATAAAACAAACGTTTGCTGACTCCGGATGGCCAAAATTGTATTAATTGTATAAGGTAGACCAATGTCTATTCCTCTACTTTACGTACTAAGCATCTATACTGTCGAAAATTAAGCACAAGAACATCTTGTACTATTATACTGTGTAAAATGTAGTTACAGCAGTTTCTCATTTAATAATGTATATAACATCTACAGTTACAATATCCAAAGCAAGTTAATTGAAGAAAATTAAAGCATTTAGACAATGGAATGAACACAGACTTAATGTATGTACATTGGAATGGGAAATATAAATTCGATTCATATTTACCTTCCAGATATATCGATTGTCTGGATATATAGGCAGTTCAATTAAATTAATGTTCTAGCGTATCTAGCAATTGATAACTAAAAGCACACACAAATACATTCAACTTTATACTATATATTTCAGTTAGCTATAGAGAAACAGAGCGAATTCAATGAATGTTGTCGTAAACAAAGGTGTTGCTTAATTAAAAGGAACAAGTAGACATAATGGATTCACAGAAGATAGTAATATTGATTTGTTCGAACATGAATTTCATTTTAATTAAGTAAAAGCTATTTTCTGATAGCACAAATCATAATTCTATATTTGGACTAATACTTTTAGCTAGAAAGTCAGGAACGGACAACCATTAGTTATCATCATGAGATTAAGATTTCATAATATTTCTATTAAATATTATTAGAAAACCGTCTTTTTATTACCTATAGCTCCCAGTATTCTATTTTTACTACGGGAAAGCTCAATGCTTGAGTAACAACTAGTACCAATACCAATTATAGATAGTAATTGATGACGGAGTTGTATCTAATGTTGTAACTAATATTTATTAAGTAGGAATGACGTAATATCTCTAGCTGCCATTACTTAACCATAGTTGGGACATTTGGGAGATAAAGTAGTCGGAGAAAGGAATTGAGTGGGCGAAATAAATGCGTCTAAGTTGAAGACGCTTCAGCTTTCTAATGGGAGTGGATGGGTCTTTGATAGGAAAAAAAGATCATTTGATTTTGTTTTTCTATTTGTGTAGTTACGCTTCGCCCAAAATGTATCCGGTTGGATAGAGAAGAGACCAGCCATTTATCATGGTCATTTGGGCTTCATGGATTTTAGTTCGTTGGGCGTATCTCTCCGGCCGTTATATATCAACGTTGTTCGCGACCCTCTAGAAAGACTAGTTTCCTACTATTATTTCCTAAGGTATGGAGATAATTTCCGACCTGAAGTTATGCGGAAACGAAAAGGCAATAAGGAGGTAAGCAATTTATCAAACATTTTTGGCATTTCCCTTCTGGTTAGTATAGTGCACACACATAATAATATAGTAAATTATATGATTTTTAAAATCCCAAATTTTCAACAGTTTAAAGCGCATTAAGTCAGGGGAATTAAAAAATACCCCGATTGCATACACAATATCATCAATTAAATATTAATTCAGGAAACAACAAAGCTATCATTTAAATAGTTCTTGTTACACAGTGTTTGGTGTCCTATTTGTCGACAAGTAAAGTGAAAGCTCGTGGAGAAAGTAACACATTGAATTACAATGTAACTATTTGCTAACCAACTATTACGTACTTATACAAAATTTCAAGGCATTTTTACATTTAGTTTTTTTAAATGTCGATTTTTTCCTCTATATTTTATATATTTGTGCTTTGTTGCAGCTACTACTACGGTTAACTAATAAATGTGTAAATTAATGGGAGTTCATAAATATGAAAATGACGAACATGAAAATCTACTACACTACAATAATTCATTTCAACTAAATGAATTATTTAAATGGCCGTTTTATAAAGTCTATTATCCAGAATTCGTACTGTAACTTGATAATGGCCAATAAAAGTCAGTGAAAGTATTTTTACATTTAGTTTTTTTAAATGTCGATTTTTTCCTCTATATTTTATATATTTGTGCTTTGTTGCAGCTACTACTACGGTTAACTAATAAATGTGTAATTTAATGGGAGTTCATAAATACGAAAATGAAGAACATGAATATCTACTACACTACAGTAATTCATTTCAACTAAATGAATTATTTAAATGGCCGTTTTATAAAGTCTATTATCCAGAATTCGTACTGTAACTTGATAATGGCCAATAAAAGTCAGTGAAAGTGGTTGTTAAAGACGTGGTTATTTTTGTCTGTAGACTTTCGATGAATGTGTCGTCCGCCAAGGCCCAGACTGTGATCCCGTTAATTTATGGATGCAAATACCTTTCTTTTGTGGTCACCATTCCGTGTGTTGGGAGCCAGGAAGCAACTGGGCTCTCCAGCAAGCAAAAGCCAATTTAGCAAAGTCATATTTTCTTGTGGGGACGACAGAAAGTATGGAAGATTTTGTAACTTTGTTAGAAGCCTCTCTCCCTAGATTCTTCCGCGGTGCCTTGAAACATTTCAATTCAGGCAAGTTATACCGTAAAACTATTTACACTTTTATTACATGTTTTATAGTTAATGCTTTAATTTATTGCGAAAGCCTAAAGCCTACATAAATGCATGAGATGTGTAAGCCATGGACAATTATGGGCAAAGTTGATGGTCAAAAAAGCCTCAATTGGGCATTTTAAATGCAGGGCAACCCGGTGCCGAGAGACATTTGCTCTTTTGTAATAAATCCCATTAAAACTATGGATCACACGATCACAGCAAAACACACTTGTAAATATTAATTTTCATTGATTTTTTATTTGCAGATGGAAAATCTCATCTTAGAAAAACGTACGGAAAACAATCTCCCTCGAAGGAAACAGTCAAAACAATTCACAAATCCAAAATATGGCAAATGGAACAAGATTTTTATATGTTTGCTAAGAAAAATTTCAATTCTATAAAGAAGAGAGCCCTACCAGCTAATGGGAGTTCTGTCGTAGCTCAACAATTTCGATTTGAAAAGATTCGCCCCAAATAGATAACATTGTCAATCACATTGGGCCAAAAGGTCCTTCTATTACAACATATCTAATTATAGAGTAATAGATAGGACAATGGGAATCGATAACTACGTGGCCACTGGCCTCTTAGAACGAAAGAACTGAATTGAAGAGATTGGACGTTCCTTTCAACGTAAGTAATTCTTTTGATAGATCTTGCCACATGAAACGAAGTAATTCTTAAAAGGTCGTGGCTACTCTCTAAGCTCCAAATGAAGATACCTACCAGATACATATAATTAAGCAATATATACTGAGGTTTAGCATAATAAAATCTACTATAATCAATAGTGATACAGCAAATGAATAATGGAGTGCAGGCAGAAAGAACGTAGCCCAAATAATGACAGAGAATAATTGCTAATGCAAAGATAAATCAATGAATGCAGGTTGATTACCATAAAACTATTGAATAATGCCAGTAAATCTGTGAGACGGAGAAAATTTATATGTGAAAAAGGCAAAAAATATAAAGAATAAATGCACCAATGTACACCAAGAATCGAAAAAACTAAAAATTAATATCTAAATCTCGATTCACCCAAGAAAACAAATAATCAAAGACTACTCTTTAATAAATAAACTCTTGAGTTCCCCTTTCATTTATGGTGTGCTGTAAAATTAGATTTTCAGTTTTCATTACACCATCTGAATTGAATTTTCGATAAATCACCAATTGTGTTTGTTATACACAATTATTATCATCTTTAGCCCAGAATTCTGTAGTTCTTGACCTTCTTTAGACTTTTTGAATATCTTCAATAATAAGAAATAATTAAGTACAATATTTGTGACAATTGTGGTGATTTGCTTAATAATTTTCATCAGCAAAGAAAGTATCGAAGAAAGTTTGATTGATGAGGTTGTTAAGTTTTAATACGAAAGTAAAAAAACCTTTTGTCGAAGTACTGATCATTAAGTGGCCATAATAAAGTAGGTAGTCGTACATAAAAGCTATTAAGAATGTTTCCAACAATAAAGTAATTTTAAGTTTGTAATGCAGGCAGTCAATACTTCTCACTCAATGATTAATATCATCACATAATATTAAAGCATGTAGGAAGGAACTATAATTTATGAGTATCGTGAAACAAACTTATTCAGTTGACAATTATGTTTCTTAATTTCGCATGTACTATGTGTTAGTTAAGTTTAGCCATTACTTATCCATTTCCAAGGTCCCAAATGAAAGTAATCTCTCTGTGCTACCTATAAGTACAATTAATTTAGGTTATTTCTAAGACCCCAGTGCAGTATAGCTTTTTATAATAAAGATAAACATTCTATTGACAGCGTAATCTAAATATTATGTACACTCTACACATAGAGATTAGTTGCTAAAAGTGCTTCTGCTATTCTATATAAAACTTCTAGTAAATATTATAGCGTTTCCGGCTATATGCATGTAATGACAACCGTAATTATGAGAGCTACTGCAAATATATAATTAGATAAATCTCCAAAAACTAGACTAGCATACTATAACTTATACTTATATAACATAGTTATAATTATTAGGACTGCTAAGGACTTAAATACATTAAGAGAAAATACAGCAAAAGTACCTTAAAATAACAAAATAGTAGATAGGTCTAATCTAACCAAGGCACTCATTTTACGAACTGATACATGAAGAATAAATATAATGATACTCTTTTTTTATTTGATTTCCATGCTTTGTGGGTAGTGTACACATTCAAATAGGGTATGGAGAAGAGACCTGTGTGAGAGCGTAGATATTTTGCTAATTTGCCTAAAAATAGTAACGCAAGTTGCAAAAGTCCCTTTCTGCCTTACCATTAACTATTTTGAGTTTATATACATATAGAACACAGACATTGTAGGAGACACATTAGCGGTTAGAGGAGTACACAAGCATGCAACGATTAGGTATACATTTTTAAATGCCTTTCTACTGCGAACATCTCGGGCCTATAAGTAACTATATACTTAGCTTTATATGACCTAAAATGCCCACTTTTGACCATTATAATTTACCTTGCCTGTTTATTGTGTACTAAAATTATGCAACTACTGAGCTACCTATAATAACAAAGTAATTATAATGTACTTAGTCAGAGTACTAGAGCAAATAAGTAGTAACAACAACACAATACATAAATAGTTCACCGCAATGTCGTCACGTCATTTTATACGGATTGTCAAAATGTCATAAAGCAATAGTAACAATATAAAAGTGTTTTAACAAGCTCGATGCCCGATGCCCTCCAGCTCTGCAATTTTATATGGAAATAACGGAAAATATAAACTAGATACGAAACAAGTACACTAGAAAATCGTTCTTGTTCTTTACCATTACCAGAATATCCTGTCCAACGAAATTTTGTTCAACTTACTACAATGTAATAAGAAATCAACTCATAGAACCTAGTGAAAATGTAAAATAAAAACCCACCCAGTAACAACATATCAATGTCAACGTATAGAGTCTCATTAATTCTAGAAAATAATTCTAAAATGTACATGCGCTATCCAATTGGAGTTTTCACCATTGACATCATAAATGTTTGTTTAAAATAAAATTTCTGTACTGAGAAATAGTGATTGAATAGTAAGTAGGTATATTATTCAATCATAATATACTTATGGATCATAGTAATTTTATATTTTAAACAATACCTTTAACATTAACATATTGATTGTGTACCGACCGTAAACAGTACCCGTTCCGTTTCACAATTCTCATTTTACATACTAAGTAAGAAAGTATTAAACACTTACTAACTTTGATGTTTCGATATTTGTAACGCTACACGGCAATAAATGGTTGTTTCTTGCTTGCTTGGGTTCGAGAAAATGTTGTTAATAAAAAATGAAAGATGTTACACCAAACAATTTACGTCATTAATTTACTAAAGTATTTCACTATTAGCATCTATATTATACTAGCATAGTGTTTAGTTCTGCAGGAATAGTCGTCTATTTTAATTAATATAACTGCAACAGTAGTGTTTGACACATAATTTTTGGAATAATTTAATTTTCAATGGTTTTCTTTTTGGGTAAAAAAAGGAATTTACCTTCAAAAATAATCATTAATACACTACCTCGACCTCCATAAGCACCTTCTTAATAATAATAAAGAAAGAATCATGGACACCCTAGGAAGACGTGCTACGAAACAGAAATAGAACAAAAAATCTCTCCAGATTTGTTGTTTTTAGTACTTTAGTACTACAATGTACGAGTTTACAACTAGCAGCTTTCTGGAAAAACGGCTTTGCCAGTGTCACTATAGTTG